>PVIH01014496.1:0-53568 GCA_004025045.1 Sigmodon hispidus | reverse complement strand
CACACACACACACACACACACACACACACACACACACACACACACACACACACACACACACACACACACACACACACACACACACACACATACACACACTCACACACATACACACACTCACACACATACACACACTCACACACACATACACACACATACACACATATACACACACTCACACACACACACTCACACTCACACATACACACACATATACACACTCACACACATACACACACATGCACACACTCACACATACACACACACTCACACATACACACACTCTCTCACACACACATACCCTTTTCAAAACAAATAAATAAATGCAATTAAACAATAGAAAATTGACCAGATGGTGGTGGTGCATACCTTTATTCCAAGAACTTGGGAGGCAGAGGCAGTGTTTGTGAATTTGAGGCCATATTGGTCATCAGAGTTAGTTCTAGGACAGCCAGGGCTATGCAGAAAAACCTTGTCTTGAAAAGCCAAAAATTAAATTAAAAAAATTGTAAATAGTTATCTTTATCCTGTAAGAAGAGCAGAAAAAGTGAGTATTGTACAAAGTGATGGCTTTGTCAAATGGTTTTGATGAGGTGGTGGAGTAAAAGCTGGATGTGATGGCAGGCAAGAGAGGAACGCCCAGTGAGCAACAAATGAGCTGGGAGAGGGCTGCGGCTGTGAGGGGCCTTAGAGTTGTCACTAAAGTGCATAAGTTCTACTGTATTTGGGCTTCATAAAGGGAGTTTATTAAAGTATAGGACGTGGAAGGGCAGAGAGGGTCTTGTGGGGAGATGGAACACTCTGGGGTCTGTCCCCAGGGACCTTCTCCGCTAAGGCTCTATGCAACAGAGAACAGGTAGGAATCTTCTCCTACTCTGTTTTCTCAGGGAGATAACAAGGAAGACATAATCCCAAGGTCAAGATGTGCTGGGAGAAGGAGACAGCCTGGTATGGAGAGCTGCCAAGGACAGTAGGAGGTAAAAGATCAAGGGTTTTATAGAGTTATTTCCTGACAGTGTAGTGGGATTATGTTTTGGTATGTTGTAAATATTTGTCTTTCCTACTTACTGGTTTAATAAAATGCTGATTGTCAAGAAGGCAGACAGGAAGTGTGGGTGGGGCTGTGAATGGGTCTGGACCTCGGGGCTAGGACGGAAAGGCCGGACCAGAAACTTATTACATGACAGTCCTGGATACCCTTGAAGGTGGGCACATTCACTAGTTTAAAGTGCCACCGGTGTCTCCCAGTAACATCAACTGAGGGTGTTGAATCACCAAGAGCACAATAAAGGGATTGATTCAGAAGATCATGTGAGTCAAGCTGGGAGGAAGTCTGGAAGGGGACAGACAGAGCTGATTTGTGGAATGAAGCTCCCAGTGAGATTGAGTACAAAACTTTGCTCACACATTTGTGGGAGCTTGGAAGTTTGTCAGGCCAGGTAAGGAAAAGAATGGAGGTGAGCATCACCAGGCCACTTGAGCTTCTTGAGAGAGGAAGTCCATCTGCATCAGTTCCTTTGCCTCCAGCCCAGCCCTAAGGCATGGAGGAGGAAGGAGAAGGCAGTTATCTCCTCCCTTACCCACCTCCCTCCATCACAATGGGATGCAGGCTTAGGATGGTGGCCTGGTGGAACATTCCACCTCAGGACCCTTGGCAGCATTCATGCAAAGTGCAGGCCTTCTGAGCTGTCTTTGAAATGTTTTCAGGGAGTGGATTCAGGCCTTCATTGTCTCTGTGATCCTCACTCATCTCAGCTCTCAGGTACCTCTTCTGAGATGACCCTTTCTGCCTCTTGCTCAGTTCACTCTGCCATGCCTTGGGGAATGAGTTCGTCTGTAAGTCTAGAGGAGAATCAGACGAGGTCCCCAGGTTTTCTAGCATCCTAACCTCTGGAAGAGTGTGGGACACCAGGAGCATCTAAAGAGCTGCCCTTTGTACTTCCTTGCCGGAGAACATCCTACATCAAGCTTCCAGACCTGGGGTAATCCTCCTGCCTCAACAAGCATCTCACTGGTCCAGCATGCTGCTCCTATAGGCAGCTGCTTGCTCTCCTCATGCTCATTTCCATCTTAGGCAAACTGCAATTTTCTGGGAATTTATATCTTAGATGGATGCACAGAAAGCATCCAAGTCTCCCAGTGTAAGAGAGATAATTCAGGTGACAAATCTATAGCAGCCATGCCCAGGTAGAGAGCAGCCCCCCAGGCTGCACATGGTAACTGTTCGGTCAAGAAGGGACAGGGCATTCATTTTAGATAAGAGAAACAAATTTTTTGCCAGAAGATTATGAATAAACAGGATTTCAAGGAAGCCGAGGCCCCAAAGGACAGGGTTCCTAATTCTGGCAGGGGAATCTCGTTAGTTCTCTCAACAGAGCTGCCAGAGACTTGGGGCCATGAGGACACCAGGAACTTCCTGTGGATGTGGACATCTTACAAACTCTCCAAGAGTCTTTGATTACTTCCTCAGCTTTGTTTCTGTTTCTGAGGCTGACTTGGAAGATGTCTCTTTAATATTTATGATTTGTTGAAAGAGATGTGGGTGGAGGACATAATCAGGGAACCCTTTGACCCAACTATTGGAGAGCTAATCTATTGAAAACAGGACCTGGTGATATAAAGGTCTTGCCAAGTCCCAACACAACACACATTACACCATGGATTCCTTTTTGTAAGTATCTTCTCAGGGTCATTCCAGCCTCAGCTAATCTCTCTTCCCCTTGACCTTCTGCCAGTGTCCCACTGTGACTCACCAGAGCCGTCTGCTCGCCTCTCTTGTTCACCTGCTGCTAAAGGCTGGTCCAGAGGAGAGGAGAGCCATGTTGCTGTTCAATGGCCAGCATGTAGCCTTGAAGCTCTGCTGCACACAGGACTCAGTCTGGCATCTTCCCATTAACATTCTCTCTGACTCTCTGCCCCGTCCTCCATCTCAGCATCTGCTCTCAAGTCTTCTTAGTGTTACATGTCATCTTTCTGGCTCTACTTCCATGAATGCCCTTTCTTGCTCTGCTTGGCTTCAAGGCAAAAACACCACTATACCCAGGGATCATCTCTCCATCTGGGATCTTGACACTTTTATCCCCCGCATTAGATACCTAGTCTTTTCTGTGTTTAACCTCTTGTTTTCTCAGCTTCCATGTTTCTTTCCTTGACTCCTCCCCTGCAGATGATGATGGGCAAGCACCGCTTAGAATGCTAGCAGCAGCAACTGCTCTTGTTATGAATACCGTGTTGATGCCTGCTTCAAGCTCACAGTGGAGCTGCTGGCAAGGGATCCAACCACAAACCTCTCCTAACTTCCCCTTTGGTAGACTGCAGTCTGGCTACTGCCCCTCCCCAAACTCCATCTACATTATTAGAGATATCTGATCTCTTGCCAGATTCTAGAGGTATGACCTGTTCGTTCTTCTCTGGCAATCCTGGTGCTGCCACACACAGTGGAAGAAGCCTGTGTTTGAGGGTCAGTCTGAATGACAGCTCCGCCAGGGGATAACCATGTGACTTTGGACTTCTGACATACTGGCTTAGAAGCTCACTGTTCTCATTTTCCAAACAGGGAAGACAGTGACTAATTCAGAGTATGTGGAGCACTGGACGAGGTGTTGCAGGTGAGCAGGTACCGCTCAGGATGAGCTTTGTTCTCCATCCTTTATCTGCGGCTTGCTGCGATGCTCACAGTCTGCATTTACTTCTTTTGTAGGTCTCGCACATTTCCTCATCAGTCTAGGCAAGCAGACCTTCCTTCTCAGCACACAACTCTTTTATTTCTCATAGCCACCAGTGCTCCCCCTCCCTCCTTTCCTCCTAGTCTTTCCTTACCCTCCCCTTACCTCATCCCCCCATCCATTTCCCAGGGAGGGCAAGGAATCCCAAGGAATCATTTTGGTCTGGCATATCCAGTTGAGCTAGGTCTGAGATCCTCGTCCTAGTATCAAGTCTGAGTAAGGCGTTCCCCTGTAGGAAATGAGCTCTGAGATGCCAGTTCATGCACCAGGAATATTCTCTGATCCTTCTGCAAGAGGCTCCACAAACTGCCCATGCTGTTCAACTGTCATCTACATTTGGAGGGCTTAGTTCCTTTCCATGAAGGTTCCTCAGCTGTCATTTCAGAGTTAGTGAGCTCCCAATAGCTCAGGTCAGCTGTCTCTGAGGGTCTCCTCCTCATGATTCTGACTCTTTTGCTTATATACTCTCTTCTCCTTCTCATCTACTGGACTTTGAGCTCAACCAAGAGCTTAGCTGTGGATCTCTGCATCTGCTCCAACAGTTGCTGGATGAAGGTTCTATAATGACAATTAAGGTGGTCATTCATTTGATTATAGGGGAAGCCCTATTAGGCACCCTCTCCATTATTGTTTGGAGTCCTAGCCGGGGACATCTTGAGGGTTCTTGGGTGCTTTCCGAACACCACCTTTCTCTCTAACCCCCCAATGGCTCCCTCTAAATTTGTTTTCCCTTTCTGTTGCTCCTCCCACTCAACCATCTCCTTCTCTCATGATCTCTTTCCACTTCCCCTTGCTTGCTCCACCATATGATCCCAATTTGCTCAGGAGATCTCTATTTCCTCTTCCCTGGGGAATCTATGGATAACTCTCTTAAATTCTTCCTGTTACCTAACAGCTCAGGGTTTGGGAATTGTAGCTTGGTTATCCTTTGCTTTATGTCTAAAATCCACTTATGAGTGAGTATGTATCATGTCTATCTTTCTGAGTCTGTGTTATCTCACTCAGGATGATACTCTCCAGATCCATCCTGCAAATTTCAGGATGTCATTTTTTTTAACTGCTGAGTAGTACCCCATTGTGTAAATGTGCCACAATTTTTAAATTCATTCTTTAGTTGAAGGGCATCTAAGTTGTTTCCAGGTTCAGACTATTATAAGTAATGCTGCTATAAACATAGTTGAGCTAATGCTTTTGGGGTAAGAATGTGCATCTTTTGGTTATGCCCAATAGTGGTATTGCTGTATCATCGGGTAGATTGATTCCCAGTTTTCTGAGGAGTCACCATACTGATTTCCAAAGTGGCTATACAAGTTTACATTCCTATCAGCAATGAAGGAGTGTTCCCCTTGCTCCACATCCCCTCCAGCATAGGCTGTCATCTGTGTTTTTGATCTTGGCCATTCTGACAGGTGTAAGATGGTATCTCAGAGTTGTTTTGACTTGCATTTCTCTGATGGCTAAGGATGTTGAGCAATTCTTTAAGTGTCCTTCAGCCATTTGGAGTTCTGTTGAGAATTCCTTATTTAGCTCTGAACCCCAATTTTTAATTAGATTATTTGTTTTCTTTGTATCTAGTTTCTTGGGATCTCTGTATATTTTAGAGATCAGTCCTCTGTCAGATGTAGGGTTGGTGAAGATCTTTTCCCATTCATAGACTGTTGTTTTGTTTCATTGACTGTGTTCTTTGTCTTACAGAAGCTCCTCAGTTTCAGGTGGTTCCATTGATTGTTGTTCTTAGTTTCTATGGGCACACCACTCTTACACATTTTTACTCTATGCCCTGCACAGCTCTCGGAATAGATGCTTTTCTGAGTCACTCACATTCAGGGACTTTCACAACAGGCTCCATCCTCTGGTGTCAAGGAGCTCAGCGAGCTGTACACTAGAAGGCATCTAGGAGAGAGGTCACTTCCTTTGACAACTGTTCCTTTGTTTCACTGGCAGTTTCAAGGTCAATGAAGGCCCTTTTCTAGTTTTCTGGCTTCAGTTAACATACAAAACAAAGGTTTGAAGTTGAGATCTACATAGGAGAGCAAGTACATGGCATTTGTTTTTCTGGGCCTAAGTAAAAACTCATCCAGTATAACTTTTTCTAGTTTGATCCATTTACCTGCAAATTTTATGATTTCATTTTTCTTTACAGCTGAATAACATTCCATTGTGCACACATATCACACTTTTCTTATCTGTTCATCTGTTAATGGATATCTAGGTTGCTTCCATCTCCTAGTGAATAGAGGAGCCATGTTTAAGTATGTACTAGAATTTACACGTGAGACAAGGTTTTTAAATTTTGAAGCAGGACAACTCTAAAGCTATGTGTAACACTGTCTTTCTGTTATTATTTAATGACACAAGACTGGATTTAATTGACTGTATTCTCTCATCTTCATGAGTATATGGAACCTCATTGATTTTGTGAGTACTCCATAGCCAACGGTCTGTTTTGGCTCCCTGACCATCTGCTGCATAGGCTGAACATCAAGGCCATATGGCTGGAAGGCAGGAGATTGCCTTTGGCCCAAGTTCTTACCCAACAAGCTTCATGAGTTTGGACATGACACATGGTCATTCCACACCTCAGACTCCTCATTATTCAGATGATGTTATTAAACTGGCTTCCACATGACTCCTTGCAGCAATGTCATTTTAGTATCTTCTGACTTTGAGGTTTTCATTAGAAACTGGGTTTATTTATAAAACACTATTACAGTTCTATCCAGTGTCTACTCAGTATCTACCTAGCCCAAAGCTTTTAATAACCAGGTAACCCTCTGGGCCTGTACTCAATGGACAGTGGGTAACTACTTTATGTGGACTAAAAACGGTCATACTGCTTTGAAATTCATCCCATTCAAGTGGTGGCATCTGTGTGTTTTCTCCTGGATTCTAGGCTAGCTTTATGATGTACTTTGTGTCAAAAAGGGTGAAACTTCCAAGTAAAACGTAAAAGGTGACATACATCTTTTTAGTTCTAGTACCTGGGAGGCAGAGGCAGGTGGATTTCTTTGAGCTCAAAGTTAGCCTGGTCTATAAAGTGAGTTCCAGGATATCTAAAGCTACACAGTGAAACCTTGCCTTGAATAAAACCAAAAACCAAACTCCAACCAGAAACAAAAACCAAACCAAATGAATGAATGAACAAATGAAAAAACCAACCAACCAAACAAGAAGAAAGCAAAATAAACAGAAAGGAAAAGTATAAAAATATGTACTTTCAATTTTATCCTGTTTGAGTTTATGTTGACTGGAGCCATGGCAATTTAGTTCAAAGCCTTGGTCAACTTCAAAACTTGAGGCCACATACACTAAATAGCTTTTTACTCCTGTAATAAAATACTAGAGATAATCAACTCATAAAGAGAAAAGAACTAAATGCCTCACAGTTGGGGGTTCTACTCCGAAGGTATCCAGCCTTTTGGCATTGCAACATGATTTCATCTACAAATGTGTTGGGTCTCAGTCACAGCCAGCTTGGGATACAAGCAGCCTGTGGGGTTGTCAATCCTGTTCTACTCAGTGATCAGTGGGGCTTGGCGAGGGCACACTGTGAAATAAAAACATTCACATCAGGGCAGAAAGCAAGAGAGAGCAGGCGCTCAGGTTCCAGAATTCCCTTCAGAGATTTCTAGCCCGCAGTAGAAAGCCCCTAAATGAGGAAACTGTTGAGGAGGGAGACAACACTGTGCGCTTCAGAATAAAGCAAATGTGTGATGTACTCCAGTAGTTTCCACAGGTGTTTGAGCTTCCATAACACCTTTAATCTTGCTCAGACTTGTTCTCTACATCTGGAAAGTATCTTAAAAGACTGTGATGAAAATTCTGAAATGTGATGAAAATAGGGGCAAACAGAGATACGATACCCCTGCCCACGATGCATGATATTCTTTTCTTTTTCTTCCCAATGTCACAATTAAAGCATGTCAGCTTGCAAGTCAATGCTAGTCATGTTTTAGTGGCTTTGGACCTTTTTGAACGTTAGAACTTTTATGGAAACGGAGGGTAGCAAGTCCCATTCCTATGGATACTAATATAATTTGAACCATAGAGGAATCTAGACTTTTTTACCAAATAGATCCATGCTAGCTTCTTGCTTCTTGAAAGTACTTTATCTCTCTCCCAACCTACCTCTCTTGAGATTTAGTCTCACCTCTCTGTCTCTGTCCAGCCTGGCCTCAAGCACTAGAGTTCCAATGGCCTCCATACCTCCCAAGTAGCTGGGACAGCAGGTGCACACCACTGTTTCTGGCTTGAAAGTTTGAAGTCTAAAGAAAGGACATTTTAGCATGTTGCTATTTTGGCTGGAGACTAGTTTCACTGGCTTTCTCCACAGTAAGAACACAGTGAAGGAGAACTATTCTGTCAAGCAGGACACCCTGCTTCTCTTCTGTCTCCTCCTCTCTGCCTCCCCCTCCCTCTGCACCTCTCTCCCTTCCCTTCTCTTTCTCTTTCCCTTCTATCTGTGTCTGTGAGACTCAATTCTTCCACATTCAAAAAGTGAGGGGAACTCAAGAAGTGTATGGAAGAAGAAAACATTTGTATGTCTCTACCACTCATGTGGAAGTCTTCTCAGGGGCTGTCACTGTGGAGACCCGTGGCTGGCTGGGCCATTGTGTGTGTGTGAATCAGAATGAGATTGCCCAAGGTCAGCTAGTTTAGAGGAAGCATTTTTCTTGACTTTTTTTTTTTTATTTAAAAGTTTCTTTTTCTTTTTTTTTTTACAACTGCTGTTCTCTTCTCCTCCCTTCATTCATTGCTCCCTCCCCCCAGCTTCCTCCCCTCCACCATCCACTCCTCAGGGAGGATAAGGCCTCCCATGGGGAGTCAGCAAAGTCTGGGATATCCTGTCAAGGCAGGCCCAAGCCCCTCCCTCCTGTATCACGGCTGAGTAAGATATCCCTCTAGAGGGAATGGGCTCCAAAAAGCCAGTTCATGCCCTAGGAATAAATCTTAGTCTCACTGCCAGAGGCTCAAGCCACACAACTGTCATTACAGGAAAAGCATTTTAAGTGTACCCATTGAGAAGTGGTCAGACCTTCACTCCTGTTGTGGCTGGAGGGCCTCTGGGTTGGACCTGGATGTGGTATAACTTACTTCCTCACACTACCATGCCCAGCCAACCTCATCGTTATCAGTCATGAATGTCTTTCTTGTGTAAGGAGCCCCTGGAGTTAGGGGTTGTTCAGAGGTGATGGGTCTCATCAACATAAACTTGGGGTTGCTTAGCACACAGCTAATGGGCCTCATTAGCGTGAACACAGGGTTGCTTACACAGGGCCTGTGAGGATTTCTTGAGAATTTGGCTACACACAGCTGAAGCTTCCTCTGTTGTGGCTTCTGCTCATGCTGCTCTTTGCGCCACAGACTTGATCTCCTCATTAGGTCTGGCTGACAAACACCAGTAGTTTCCCCACAGTCACGGCTCTCTTTTCCCAGGCAGAAGGGACTGTTAGAAATTTCCTGAGAGGAGGGTTCTTTTTATTGGGCAACTCCAGTATCTGTCTGCACTGGAAGTTCACTCTGAACTGGTGGAGACGACTGCTATCCACAAAGGCTGTTTGTTGGACAGTGCATGGTGATGTACTCTATAAACTGGTGGACGACTGCTATGATTGAGTCATTCCTGAATCCACGAGTCCCAATACCACACATCCTGCTAACACCTCTTCCTCTTCCCTAAGCTTCAAGAGTCTGGTTTCGGGGCTCGTCAGCTTCTCGAACACCCTGTAGCCTTTAGTGACCTCACAGTCTAGTTCCAGGTGTGTCCAGTCTGTGGTCTAGGGGCTGCACGCATCTGAGGGGAGCTGTGAATGTTGTCCAATTCATTCACAAATAATAGCACTTGTCATAGAGTCAACAGGTTGGACACTTTTTTAAATATTTATTTTACATACCATCCACAGTTTCCCCTCCCTCTTTCATCGCATCCTCTCTCCCCCACCTTCTTTCTACCCCTCCCTTCCACTTTTCAGAAAGGGTAAGGCCTCTCAGGGGAGTCAACAAAGTATGGCATTCCAAGTCGAGACAGGACCAAGCTCCTCTTCCCTGCATCAAGGCTGTGTAAGGCATCCCACCATATGGAATAGGTAGGTTGGATACTCTTGCTAGTAGGAGGGGCCATTGCTTTTTCTTTCTTTCTCTAGTATGTCTCTCTCTCTCTTCCTTCCTTCCTTTCTTTCTCTCTCCCTCTCTCTTTCCCTCCCTCCTTTTCCTTTGAGATAGTATTTCTCTGTGTAGCTCTGGCTGTCCTGGAACTCACTCTGTGGACCAATTTGGGCTCAAACTCACAGAGATCAGCACACCCTGCTGGGATTAAAGGTGTGCAAAATGAGACACCACTGTTGTCACAGACGCCCGGCTCATTGTCTTTTCTTAATTGGTAGAAGAGTTTGAAATTCTTATGTTCCTAACATACATGGTGAACGATGTTAATTCTGGTGCCTTATGCATACACCTAAGTGCTGGCTTTCAGTCAGAAGCCCACTTGTGCCCAGTCAGCTGACAAATCCATCCCCGTGCAATAGAAAGGTTGAGACAGGTTGTGAGATGGGGCTATTTCTCTGTGACGCTGGACTCATAGCCGCACCCCAGTGACTTGCACGGCTACCATGCACTTCAACTCCCCGCGGGGCTGCTGCCCACTGAAGTGCTGTGGGTCTTCTCCACGGTCCAGGCCCCCTCTCCATGGCTGGGACCCCATGATTACCCATCCTACTGCCCTTTTAAACTTCAGTTAGATAGCTCCTTGTCATTTTGATGTGTAGTTCCCTGACATCAAATGAAATTAAACATTTTCCACAAATCTATTAACCATTTGAATTTCTTCTCTTCACAAGTGTTTATGCATGTCCTTGGCCTATTTTGAGGTTGCATTATATACTTCTTTTGTCACTAGTTTTAAAGTTCCTTTTATATTTCTTTATTTCTTTTTTTTTTTTCTTGGAGCATCCTGTATCAGACCCAGGGCCTTGTCCATGCTGGGCAAGTGCTCTACTCCTGAGTTATCCATCCAGTTCTCTCTCCTGACTGGTAACCATATCTGACAAGCCTTTCTGCAGCCCACAGGCCCACTCTTATCAGCCTGATGTACTTGCATCACAGCAGTTCCAGCCTGTTTTGACACTATCTGTCTACATTTGCTCTTGGGTTCTTAACCAGAAAATTTGTTCCCAAATCAACATCTTGAAATGTTTGTCCTGCGCTTTCTACTGGTGGCTTTACGGGTTCAGGTTGATCTTTAAGGCTTTGAAGAAAATGGATTCCTGTCTCTGTGGGTTATTCTCTGCAATTGAGAGGAACTCATTGTACTTTCCTAAAATCCAGCAAATATTTCCCAAAGAAAACTAGGATCACTTATCCCTGTTCTTCCCACTTGCAATAACACGGGGTGATCACAGGTTTAATGTGATTATCTTGAGAAAAAAAAAACCATTCTCAATCTGTAAGGTTAGCCTTGCTTTGATTTATGTGGGATTTAAGAATGTAAGATAAACACATTTGAAAACCTTCATACTCATTCTGCACTATGGAGCACATCTTTTACAGTTTCATTTTTCTATACTTTGGCTTAGAGATGCATCTTTCAGGCTATGGACCATATTAGGTACCACATCCTAAAATGGGGAGGGATGAGTCTGCTGATGGGCTGCAGCTCTGCCTTGCATGCTTGTGTCTTCCTGGATGGCAACATGGCCATCTCTGCAGACTCTGTGTCATAGCACAGCCTGGAGGTATGGCATCCTTGAGGATGTCAGCCAACTTCTGCAGGAATCCAGTGCCACATCAACAGAGTCAGGCGGCTGTATCACCCACATTGGGCTTTTGGGAGACTGTCCCACCTTGCCCATATGCTTTTTCACTTGTACCTCATCCTTTCTCCTGTCAAAATAACCTTCCAGTGCCCCCAAGTCCCCAATTTTCCAGTGCAGAGACATGCCATTAAAAGTTGAATGAAGTACCTTAGTTTTCTGTACTTGACTGTATCCACATTCAGCAGTGGCCAGGATAAATGGCTGTCTGTAAGGATTCCACATCTCTGTCCTCCTTTGCTTCATGCCCTGTCTTTTCCTTGTGCAGGCTATTGACTGTCTGTGGTGGTCATAGGAGACACAAGGCTTCCCCACTTCTAGGAAAGAGAGGGGATGTGGAACAGCGAATGACATGGTATTGTGTTCTACGCATCCAAGTTTTAGTGAATTTTTGTTTTTATCTTTTTGAGACAGTCTCACTAGGTAGTCCTGATTGACCTGAAATTTAGGATCCTACCTTATCCTTACGGGTGTTAGGATCCTTGGCACACACCTCAATAGCTGGCATAACATTCAAGGATTTTTTTTCTTTTGAGATAATGTTTCTTTGTGTAATAGTCCTGGCTGTCTTGGAACTCGGCCAGTCTGGCCTCCAACTCTCAGAGATCTGTCTGCCTCTGCCTCCTGAGTGCTGGGATTTAAAGGCTTGCACCACGACTATCGGCCTATTTTCTTTTCTTTCTTTCTTTCTTTTTCTTTTTTTTTTAAAGATGTGACTAACAATAACTTTATTGTCTAACAGGTAAATTTTGTACTGCGTCAGTGTTTTCCTCCCAGACAACACGAGTTTTAGAAGTGTATCACTCAGCTCCTTCTCTTCTTGGCCCCTCCCAGTACAAAATGCTTGTACTTCTTGATGGCTGGCACACCCTTGGATTGGCAGTTAGTCTCCACACACTCAGCCTGAGCATAATTGTCTTGTGGTTTTGACCTTCTTGGGAAAATTGGCTTTGTCTGCTCACCGTAGCCTCTCTGCTTCCTATGTAGTGCCTTCCTGGGCGTACGGAAAACATCTGCCTTATACTCAGTCGCTTTGTTAGGCTGATGCTTGCTACATTTCTTACAGAAAGTCCTTGGGGTTTTAGGTATGTTCATCACTTTGCAGTAGAGGTGTCTGTGCTATGGAAACGAGGGACCCGGTGTCCGCAATAGACGACTAAAGCTGCTCATGCTGGCCAGGAAGACATTCGAATTTTAAATGAAATGCTGCATAAAATTATGGCCTCACAATGAGAGATGCTAAACAATGCCTTCTTTCTTCATTTTGACAGGCTTGGGTTTCTGAAGGTTGCCCAGGAGCCTAAAATGATGGATACTTTTCAGAGATGGGATCCATGGAGCCTATGCCCCTTGGAATCATAGGGTCTACATAGACGGTGGGAAGAGAGGGGACATACAGGGTGGCTCTCTGTTTCAAGCTAGAGGGTAGGACTGTGTGAAAGGTAGTTGAGAGTCTGACCCATATTCCCCATGAGGTGACAGGAAGCTCAGCAGCTGATACTGGCAGTCTAGCTATGGAGAAACATGGGTGCTTGCTCCCTTATGTCTGCAATATCCTGTGAACGCCACACTAGGATGTGGGATAATGTATACTGCAGAGATTTGTCACTTGAATTGGTTTTATAAAATGCTGATTGGCCAATAGCCAGGCAGGAGGTATAGTCCAGATGACCAGACTAGGAGAATTCTGGGAAGAAGAAGGGCAGGGTTAGGATCACCAGCCAGATGGAGAGGATGCAGGATGAGAATGCTGTACTGAGAAAAGATACCAGCTAGCTAAACATAGTGTTGTACACGTGTCTAGAAGACCCCAAAGAACACTACGGAGTTGGACTTGCTGCAAAATACATGAGGGTTTTGTTGTTACGTATAGGTTCCAAGCAAACCTGAGTTGATAACTTCTGTTCCAACACAGTGGAAAGCTTTTGGCCCTGAACCCCAAGGGGAGTGGAGTTTTGAAGAAAAGCCTATGTAAGTGGGGTGCTGCACATCTTGACATTCCAGGATTGGGCAGAGGGGTACAGGGTACAGTAGCTGTAAGGATTCCTGGCATTCCACGTAGCTGACCCAACTGAGGCTCAGGTGGGATGCATCTTGCATGGAGGCAAGCTCCTGGGTGTGGCTGCATAAACCCTGCTGCACTGTGTATGGAAGCACCTCCCTGGACCCGGGAACACCTCTCTGGACCCATGATGCATACCCGTGCACACCCCTTCCCTTAAAAGAGACTGCGAGCACATGCTCTGGTCCTTTTCTCTGTCCCCTGACTTCTGTCCTGCTCCTCTGCTTCTGTATCTGCCTGGGACTCCTCTCTTAAATAAACTCTAGTGTGTGGCCTTGTTAGTGTATATTTGCTCTCACAGTAACTAACAGGAACTAACAGTAGCTATTGGCTGAACTATCTGGCACGAACCTAACTTTTGAATCTATTGGCTGTCAGGCACACTCCCAGACCTGGGCCCCACCCTCAGGTACCAAAGCTTCTCTGAAACAAAGCTTTGTAAGGATAAATCCATGCCCTCACAATAGATAAGGATTATGGATTAGTTTAAGTGTAAGGGCTAGCTAGTAATAAGCCTGAGCTAATGGTCCAACATTTATAAGTAATATTAAGCCTCCGAGTGGGAGGTGGCTGCTGGATATTTGGGAGTTGCAAGGCGGGACACAGAAACTTCTGCCTACACACCAGGATGTGGTCATGCACAAATCTGCTTGTATCCTTGTGTGCCTAGGTACACATGTACTAGTGAAGGCAAGTGATGAGTTTGTGTTTGCCCAGGCCAGTTTATGACATGCTTTGAAGAGAGGAAGGACCACACTTATTAGACATTACTGGCTGCTGCCCCTTCTGCCTCCTCCCCTCCCCACAGTCAGCAGCAAGTCCTTTGGCTCAGCTGTCCTGCTGGCACGCTCTTTTGGAGCATTTTTAAAATAAAGCATTTGGAAAGCCTTCTAAGAGAGGCACTGGTAGTTCATCACAGATTATTTGTAGTAAGAATTCTTCAGGGAATGGGGGCTCTGAGGAACTGGCAAAATTTTTCTTTTTAAAAAGTAAACAAGAGTCCATTTCCTCTGGTATTCAGCATGTCGTCCTTTTATCGTCCTGCAAATGGACTCACAAGGTCCAGATGTGCAGACATGAGACCCTTTCTGTGTGTGGTACACACAGGACCTGTGAGGAAGCTCACAAAGCCTCGAGGATGGGGGGGCTCTGAGGGGACCCAGATTCAGGTCCAGATCTAGATTGCTGCTGCTATCTCAATTCCTGTCCAGTCAGAGAAGCAAAGAAACAGATGGTGTTCCTGCTTGGTTGTAGTAGTCATGCTAAGCTGTGTGTGCACATTTGTACAAACTGTGCATGTGTTTTTTTTTAATGAATAAAAGCAAAGACCATTGTCATCACCCTTTTAGAAAGTGGGGGTGACTGTCCCATTTAGAGCCTCTTTAGGCTCTAGAGTCAAGTCCCCAGCCCCCAGCCTGTAAGCTCTGAGGCCTGATGGGAGTTGTAGCCATGTTCTGTGCTCAACTATCTACAGCCAGACAAGTCCCTCACCAGTGTGTGGATGGATAGCATGGAGAGTCATTTCTTCTCTTACATCCAGCTGGCCTGGCTACCTTTATGTCATGGCAGGGACACCCTATGTTTTTTGGGATCACCCCTGTTACAAAAGATTTCTGACCCTGGTCGGGCCAGAGGTTTGACTTGATTGTGGCTGCTTTCCTCCCCCTCCCCCACAAATGACTCAGCCACTTATATTAATTTCTTTCTGTTTGGCCTATGTTGCAGGTGTTGTATATGGTTTCTGGCTCGGACTCGCTGGGCCTGCACCAGAGGTTTGTCTGGAAGCCCAGCAGAAACACTCACAGTCACACAGATGCTTGCATTAATTTTCTACTGATTGACCTAGGGCCCAGGCATATAACTTGTTAACGCTTGCACTTAATCTAACCCATCTTGCTTAGCCATGTGGCTCAGTACCTTTTCTTAGAGCAGCATTTCAGCTTCTTTCCTCTGTGTCTGCTGCTATCTCCTTGCTGTGCATCCCTGTAGCGTCTGACTCTGCTCTGAGATGTTCCTGAGTTTTCTTAGCCTGGTAGCCTCGCCCACACTTCCTGTCTGCCTTTAGCCAATCAGCTTTTATTAAACCCGTAGGTGAGACAATATGTACAATGACCGGAAACAGCAGCAACATAACATAATCCCACTACACTCAGGCACATTGCTCTTTTATCTTGATTCAACCCATTTTCATTAATCTGTTCTGTCTCGTGGCCTTGTGGCCTGGTGGCTCACTTGTATTCCTACAAGCTTCTTCTTTGGCAGCTTGATCGAGATTCTGACTCTGCCCTCCTCTACCTGTCTCTGATTTCCTGCCTACTGTTATGGTGCTCACCACAGGCCAAAATAGTTCCTTTATTTATAGAATGGTATTCACAGCATACAGATGAACATTTCCACCTTACACCCCCACAATGCTTTGATGTTAGCCTCTGTGGGCCTACCTGGAAGTTCTTTCTGTGTAAGAAGAGAATTTTGAATAGCACACTGTTCTGTTCCTATCAGTGAAAAGTTGGGAGTCACATGGGTCAGTTTCAAGCTGGGTTTGTCCATGCATGTCTCTTAAGGAAAGAGTAGTTCCCTGGGGATCTCCATGACTCTGAGAACCTACATCGCTTCCAAAGTCTTCCTTTCTGCTCTTCCCTCCTCATCCTTCTCAAAAAGAACATTCAGCTCATCCCTCAGGCTGTGTTTATGGAGACAGGATCACGTGGGTGGGCTTGTATACTAATCACTTATCCAGTCACCTTCAGAAGTCAAGTGTCCAGGGACTGTGCAAAGAGAAATTCATAATGTCTCTGGTATTGATATTAGAGTTGCTCTCATACCTGAGATTCTACTTTTTATGGTTTTAGTCATGTTAGGCCAATATTTATTTGATTAAAAGGTAGGGTAAGTTCCAGAAACCAATAGATGAAGAAATTAAGTTGTACATCATCCTGGACAATGTGACAAAACCCTATGGCATCCCACTTTGTCTCATCAGACCTGCTTCATCATTTCTTTGTCTAGCCTCTCCGTAGGGCTGTGGATACCAGCTCAGCAGTCACATGATAGCTACCTTGACTAGATTGACTCTAGTAGCATCACAGTTCTGTCTTCAAGAAAATCAGACTTTATCACTGTCGTAGGACATTTAGGAGGTAAGGCCTAGTGACCTTTTATTCTCCTTTCCTCTAACGTGAGTGTGACTTCTGTCTTGGAGTGTCTGTAGTACTGACACTGTGCTATGTTGATGTTTTTCTGCTGTGGTTGTGTGTCACTAGCACACTGTGGCATAAAGGAAAGTTGGGCGGTTACTGAGATTCTATTCTCTTCCCACCTGCCACAATGTCACGTTCCAAGAGGTTTCAGCCTCTGCTTTGCTGGTGAAGTGCCTGGGAGTCAGGGTTTCAGAGTTCCTAGAGGTCTCTTTCTATGGTATAGACATGACATTTAAGCTCTCCTTAGTGATGGTTTGGAACGTGCAGCTGTTTGCAGCTGGGAATGTCCTAATAAGGAATTATTTTATCTCTGTGTGGTGGTGCATACATGTAATACCAGCATTTGGAAAGCCAGATAGAAGTTCAAGTTCACCCTCAGTGTCATAATGAGTCCTAGGCTACTTGGGCTATGTGAGACTCTGCATCACAAAACAATTCAGAAAAGGACTATTCTTTTTATTTTTTGAAATTATAATGTAATTACTCCCTCCCCCCATTTCCCTTTCTTCTTTCCAAATCTTTCTATGTGTCACTTTGCTCTCAAATTCAAATTTATGACCTCTGGCCTCTTTTTTCTGTTACACATTTTCACACACATGATGCGGGGTTGGGGGAGAAGAGTGAGAGATGAACAGACATTAAACACAGTCTGCTCCATCTCTAGAATGTTAGGATATGATTTCAAACTGAACCAATTTGGGGCTCATCCCTGATGTAGGATGTCTTTCTGTACATTGTGAATATGCTTATTACCATTGGTTAATAAAGAGGCCATTCTGGCCTATGGCAAGGCAGTTTAGGGGCAGGTGGGAAATACAAGCAGAGATAAAGACAAAGAAGGGCGGAGTCAAAACACACTGCAGGCTGCTGCCCAAGGAACCAAGATATAAAGGGACACAGGTAAGCCACGAGCCATGTGACAGTACATGGATTAATGGAAATGGTTTAAGTTGTAAGAGATAGTTGGTAATGAGCCTGAGCCATAGACAAACAGTTTGTAATTAATATAAGCCTTTGTGTGATTATCTGGAAGTAAGCAGCTGTGGGCAGGTCTGGCCCTCAGGGCGAGGCCAGGTCAGAAATTTCTGACTACACATCCCTAGGGAAGACTAGTTTTCCTGCTTTAATTTCCTTAGCTGCTTGTAGTTCTTTTCTAGGTCAAGGCCCCATGAGATTTCCCCTTCCATGTTAGCATGTCTGTTAGTACCACCCTTATTCAGGTCCTGTTTAGGTAGCCATGTTGAGATTTCATGGGGATAGGTCCTAACATTTCTAGGAGATAGTCTCACAGCAGACTTCCTGCCTCTCTGGCTCTTACAGTCATTCTGCTTACTTGCTTCTGAGATGTTCTCTTAGCTGCAGGAATTGTGTTGAAGAAGAACCAACTGGGGCTGGGAACGATTCTAGCACTTGTTCTCTGCACTTTGATCAGTTGTGTTTTTTTTTTTTTTTTTTTTTTTTGGTAGTAGTTTCTGTCTACCACAGAGAAGTTTTCTTTTTTCTTTTCTTTTCTTTGGGAGGAAAGTTATACTTACTTGTGGGAATACGAATAAATATTTAGAATATAGTTAGGGATTAGTTTTGTTTAGGAAAGTGATAGTAGCTGGCTATTCTGCAAGATGTATGATCTCTTAAGTTCCCATTAGTTGGCTAGGTTTCCTTTAAGTTCAGTAGAGAGCTGGTGGTTACTGCCGACATAGGAGAGTCACTATTGCACCCATAGGGTTGTGCCGTTGGAGGTCATTGTCATGGTTCACAGGCATCACAGCTGGGTATTTGCTTCCTTCTCTTGTAGGTAAAATGGCATCTTCTGGCACACTTTCTGTTAAGGTGATGCTTGGATTTACCAGGTCCTGTAGCTGAAGTACATGGTGTCTTAAGCAATAGGGACTTACCTTCTGCCTCTAGGGGGCAATTGAAAGCAACAGCAATAGACTATATTGTTTTTAGGGGTTTCTTGGATTCTTCTGAACAACTTATGAGGGGGCTTTCCATAATCAGTCTTGGGGTTTTGTGGCGAGCATTGCCAGCTCAGATGGGAAAATTTGAGTTATATATATGTGTGTGTGTGTGTACTCACACACATATTTACATGTATCAAATATAATTTTAGATAAATAAATGAATTATGATGTCCTCCTTTATGACTTTCCAGACACCCTTATATTTTGCTTTCACTCTTTCCTCCCCTTCAGTGTTGATCCCCACTTCCCAATTCAGCACCCCCTATTTTTTCTGTTTCCCCCTTCCAAATACTTTTACCCTGATATTCCCCTCTCTATTGCTTTTTCCCATCATTGTCCCTTTAGATTTTCCTGGCTCATGAGGTTTCTCTAGGCTATATACTTACTTCAGAAGGTTTGCTGCTAGGACCTACAGATGAAAAAGAACGTTCAATGTTTTGTCTGAGATTGGGTTACATCACTCAATATAATCCTTTCTGTTCCATCCATTTGCCTGAAATTTTTTTCCTTTACAGCTAAATAGTACTCCATGATTTCTATGTATCATATTTTTATTGTCCATTTATCAATGGATATTAGAGAAAATTTAGATTATTTTTACTTCCTAGTTATTGTGACTAAGGACACCAACAAATGTGGCTGAGCAGGTGTCTATGTAGTAAGATGTACGGAGCAGAGTTGTTACACTTGCATTGGGGAACTCTTTCTCTGGAGCAGAGCTGCATGCTGCTACTCTTACAGTGACTTTGTGCCTCCTTGGCTCCTGACTAGAATGCCTTTTCATCAGAGCTACAATGCCTACAGCTTTAACTCCTGGTTCTTAGAGGCCAGGACTGTCATTTACCCATAAAAGGACTGAGGAATTCATGTAAAATTGGAAGATCATGTATGGAGGGCACATTCTGAGAAGCCCTGAGCTTTCTTATCCTATGGCCTCAAGTCAACCAGCATGAGTGACTCTCTATGCTGAGTGTAGTTCTCATTAGCCTTTATCTTCAGGGAGACTGAAGGAGACTCTATGTAGTCAGAAGTTTCTGACCCATCTGGGCCTGTAATATGGAGGAATCTTCCCACTTGCAGTCCTGCTGCCACTTATAAAATAATTACAGAAAGGTTTTTAATTGCAAACTGTCTGGCTTATGGCTTAGGCTTATTATCATCTAGCTCCTACATCTTAACTCATTTCTATTAATCTATGTCTTGCCATGTGGCTAGTGACT
Organism: Sigmodon hispidus; assembly: GCA_004025045.1. Classification (NCBI taxonomy): domain Eukaryota; kingdom Metazoa; phylum Chordata; class Mammalia; order Rodentia; family Cricetidae; genus Sigmodon; species Sigmodon hispidus. Next base: position 33,589 of record PVIH01014496.1, on the reverse strand, counting down.
TTACCTGTGTTCCATTACATCTTGCTTTCTTGGGCGACAGCTTACAGCATCTCTGTTTGACTCTGCCCTCTTTCTCTATCTATGCTCAGATTTCCTGCATGCCTCTAAGACGCTTTGCCATAGGCCAAAACTATTTCTTTATTACCCAATGATAATCCATGGAGCATAGAAAGATATCTCACATCACTTTCCATTTTCTGTCCAATCAAAAAAGAAGGTTTCAATTTCAACATAGTAAAATTACATATAACAAAACAACTATTAAGTAAGAATTAGTTACAATATCTAGTCTATTTATATTTAGCAAAATTAAAGAAAATATTCTATTATCTACCTTATCCTTGTGACTCCAAAGTTTCATATCTAATTTACCTTTTATTATAACTAAAAAACCCTATAATTAAAACGATCTGATCTTCAACTTCATCAAAGATCACAGAAGGAAATGATATTACCTGAATTAACAGGATGTACATTGCAAGGAACTTCCACATTCTGGAAATGGCAGAGACATCTGGCTACCTAGATAGTCACTCAAAATTTCTTTTTAACATTGGGTTATCCATCTTCATCCTACAGGCCTAGAGTCTCTGGCAGACTTTTCAATGAAGTAAGAAGTTTGAAGGACTGCTCCCCCATTTAGGCATAGTTTACCAGTTGCTTCTCTCTGTGTATGTACTGCAGAATGTCTGGCAGTCTCTGTGAAGCAGAAACCTGAAGGGCCATCATGACTTGTTTTGGTAAAGTTACAGAGGTCACTTTCCTATGGGTCCTGCATGTCCACTTTCTATAGTTAGTATACTATCAAGAAATCAAGACAAGAACACTCTCTTTCCCAGGGGTCAAACTTTACCACGAAGAAAGTAAATTCCATGTGTAATTTCTTTAATTGCCCATCATCCTCTTGAAGTAGATTAGTGCTATCAGAAGAAGACATGTCTCATTGTTCAGAAGAGCCTAAGTTCTTAAAATATTTTAAATGCCATATCCTGTAGGTCTTTGAAGTGTTTGGAGATTACCTAATTAAAATATATCTTTGTATATCTAAAAAAACCTAACTAACATGACTATAAATTTAATTATCATAGATGATTAATTATTCACCTGTATTTCTTAATTTTACATTATAATTTTAAAGGAATCTCATAAATATAATACCTTAAACAAGAGTAGAAATATACATAGTTAGCAAAATTAACCATACTTTTGTATCAATAAATCAAAATCCATGCCAATATAAAATATTTTGAGATTAACAATTGTTTTTTGGATCAAAGTTGATTCAATAGTCTTTTTTTTTTAAAGATTTATTTATTTATTATGCATACAGTTTTACAGAAGAGGGCACCAGACCTCATCATAGATGGTTGTGAGCCATCATGTGGTTTTGCTGGGAATCGAACTCAGGTCCTCTGGAAGAACAGTCAGTGCTCTTAACCTCTGAGCCATCTCTCCAGCCCCGATTCAATAGTCTTTTAAAAATTATTTCTATATTATATCCCCCTTTTTTTCCTAGAAAAGATTGACTATGACCATTAACCATTTATAATGAAAACAAACATTTATAAACAGTATTTTAAAAATTTGGGCACAGCTTTCCATTACTACTTTCTGCTGATGGGGGTTCTGGCAATCTTATGGGGGTCCTGAGGCTGGATCATCTTAGTCAGCAGCCTTGAAGTTGATGTGGCCATTCCTTCCCATTAGAGATTTTTTTTCAGGGAGTCTTCCTTGATTAGACTTGGTTTTTCTTAACTCAGAATGAATCCACAGCCTCTTATTTTCTGTGGAAATAAAAACAAAACCTCTTTTCCAAAGTAAATTTTTTTTTATTTCAGTTTTGAAGTCAAGTCATTTACAAAATATATAGGTTAGATTAATTCAGCAGCATTTATAATCAAATGTCTATTATCAGATCTTGCTCCTTTCTCAGCAGTCAAAAAATAACATGCATTATTCAGACTCTTTGTGTGTTTTTTATCTTTACATGGTGTATTTAGATATATAAAACTATTTCTTTTTTAAGGACTTTCTTTTTTCTTTTCTCTCCTAAGCCTATATATATATATTTAAATACACTGTAAACCATTTAGTTTTTTGTTTTTGCTTTTAAATCTTGTCTTTACCATATATTTTTAATCTTTTTTTTGTTTCTGACTACACCTTTAATATGCTAAAGTATGGCTAGGATTAAAGGCGTGGCTAGGGCGGCTGACTGTCTCTATCCAGCTTCTTAGTCTAGCTTCATAGAGAGTTTAGCCTCATAGCAGAGGTACTGGAAGGAACACATTTAGCACTCTAACTCTGGAGAATTTTAGGGTTCACATTGTCACCAAGTAGCGCACCACCACTTGCTGCTTATGAACTCCATTTAAGTATTTGGCAGCACGACCTCTTAAAAAAGCCACATGTTTTTTGACACTAAGGCTTAGTCAGGAAGCCTCACTTAAAGGAGCAGGGTGGTGGAATTCAGGTGTTATTGAGGGAGACCTAGAGGTGTAGCTTTGGGGTCTCTAGGACCCTGGATGGGGCATGGCAATCTCCCTTGAAGACCTGGTTACATGCTCCCTGCCTACCCTGGGTATTCCTGTGCTTTTGGAAGGAGGATTGCTGCTGCCATCACATGGGAAATTTCAACTCTGCAGGAATTCCCTTAAGGTTCAGTGAGTGTTTCTATAGCCCCTTGATAAATATTGATCATTTTATATAATCAATTGCCAGTGAATAATTTCTACAATATCTGGTGCCCAACATGGGGTGCCATTTATAGTATGAGTTTCTGGCCCAGTCTAGTCCCATGGTGTGGACCTGCCGGCCACTGCTTAGCACCCCCCCCCCATGACTCAGATGCTTGTATTAATTACATGCTGCTTGACCCATGGCTCAGGTTTATTGCTAGCTAGCTCCTGCATCTTAACTCAACTCATTTCCATTAATCTGTCCTGCCACATAGCCCATGGTTTACTTGTACTTTTACATGTTTCTCTCTTGGTGGCAGCTTGCAGCCCTCCTTTTTTTAATCTATGCTCAAATTTCCCACTTGCTTTTAATATTCCTGAGCCATAGGCCAAAACAGTTCCTTTGTTATCCAGTCACATTCACAGTATACAGAAAGACATCTCACATCAGATTGGTGCCTCTGCTTGCCACCAGAAAACAGAGATGATCTAAGAAAATGCTGCTACGAAGAAGCTGTCTTGGATTCTGTTCCTTTTTTGTCTGTCTGAACAGAAACCTTACATCCATCGTATACAGCTGTGCTTATATCAAGACTCCTGTGAGACTTCAGGAACTGGCCTTGTTGCAGCTTAAGCTGCACACTGCAAGCCTGACATTTTGTAGCTCAGCCATGCACACCATACCACGGCATCTCTGTACCACGGTCCACTTGAGAGACACAATTTGGAAACTGTTGGTTTCATTTCTGTGCTCTAGAACTCATTTTAAACTTTTTAAGGCTTTTTTTTTAAACTTTATTTATTTATTTATTTATTTATTTATTTATTTATTTATTTATTTATTTGCCTTGGTGTTTGCCTGGAACTGGAACTATAGACAGTTGTTAGCTGCCATGTGGGTGCTGGGAATCGAACCCAGTTTCTCTGGAAGAGCAAATGGTGCTCTTAATCGCTGAGCCATCTCTCCAGCCCCCTTAAGGCTTTATATGAATACAAGTGTCCCATATTGATGTACCATGTGTAGTCAGAAGTTTCTGACCTGTCTGGGCCTCTAGTATGGAGGAATCCTCCCACCCAAAGTCCTACTGCTTATAAAATAATCACACAAAGGCTTATATTAGTTACAAACTGTTTAGTTTATGGCTTAGGCTCATTATCAGCTAGCTCTTACAACTTAATCTATTTCTATTAATCTATGTCTTGTCACATGGCTAGTGGCTTTACCTGTGTTCCATTACATCTTCCTCTCTTGGGTGGAAGCTCACAGCATCTCTGTCTGATTCTGCCTTTTTTTGGCTGTGTTTGGATTTTTTGCCTGTCTTTAAGATGCTTTACCATAGGCCAAAACAGCCTCTTTATTAACCAGTGATATTCATATTCATAGCATACAGAAAGGCATCCCACATCAACCTTAAGCTTACTGTGCCCGCCAGTTTTCTGTTACTATAACAAAATAGCCAAGGCATTATCCTTTATAAAGAAAAGAGGGTTGGTTAGGCACTAGGACTTTAATCCTAGCACTTGGGAGGCACTGGCAGGCAGATCTCTGAGTTTGAGACCAACCTGGTATACAGAATGAGTTTCAGGACAGCCAGAGCTATGTAGAGAAACTATGTAGAGAAACCTTGTTTAAAAAACAAAACCAAGAGGCATTGTACACCTTTAGTCCCAGCACTTTGGAGGCAAAGGTAGGTGGATCTCTGTGAGTTCCAGGCCAGCCTGTTCTAGGATAGCAAAGGCTACACAAAGAAACTGTCTCAACAAACAATCAAACAAAACAAAAAAAAAACCAAAAAACAAAAAACAAAACAATCAAACAAAAGAACAAACCCAAACTTAAAACCAAAAACCAACCATCCATCCAAACAAAAAGGGTCACTTATCTCACAGTTCAGGAGGCTGAAGGGGTATGGCTCTTTACCAGTTTTGGTGAGACTTTACAGTGGATGACATCATAATAGTGTGTGAGAGTCACAAGATAAGACAACCAGCTAGAGGGTAACTAAGAAGGGCCAGATCTGCTTTTTCATAGCAACCTCTTTTGAAAATAAGTCAGGGTCTCATGAGAACTTTACCAATTCCTCCCAAGAGCAACTTTCCAAAACCTAATTATTTGCCAATGGGTCTACCTCTTAAGGCACACACTACTTGTCAACACTACCATGCTTGGAACCAAGTTCACAGACATGGGCCCTGGAGACATACTGAAGACACAGGAAATTATAGCCCTTATGCCCATGGCTGCATATTATCTCATATAGAACTGAGGCATCCCATCTGCTGCAGCTGACCTCCTCAAATCTCAGTGGAATTCCCTCTTGGTCAGCTTGCTTGCCCATTGTCCCTGTCTTTCATACATGGTGGCTTTGGGTTGCTCTTCTTTGCTTGGGACCTCTATGCTTTCAATACCCTTGCCTAGGGCCATTCTAGCCTGGTTTCAGGTCAGCTCTGCTCCCAAATATTTTAGTGAAAACTTACCCTATTTATTTTGCTTACTAAGGACCTATAAGGTGCCAGGGTCTCTGACTTGATTATAGGAATTCAGAAAATGAGGATGGCTGGGACCTGAAAACATTTAGCCTCAAGTGATCTCTCTTCAAACTTGTACTTAAAATATACTTGACAATACTGAAAATGGCCAAATGCAACACAAAAATACCCAGGGACAGCACTAACAATTGCTAGCCTTGACCAGGACTCCCATTATCTTCAGCAACAATGAGAGAGGCAGAAGCATTAGGGACATTTTCATTGTTAGTGGCTTCGTTGGCCAGAGGTGAAAGAAATGTTGGCCCCGGTCAAGGTTTAAAGAAGTCAATGAGCCCAGCTGAGCAGTCTCTTTCTTCTGGGGGTGGGGGCTGCGAGTCTGGACTCTTGTCTCCCCGGCTGCTTGCAATAGAGACAGAGCAATAAAAGCTTAGGCAGGATACACTGAATGCTAAAAGGTGTAGTACTCCCAAAGTACTCTGCTGCTGGCAGAGCCTAGAGGAGCTGGCTTTCCCTTCCCTGTAGAAGTCTGGGTGAAAGAGCTATCCCTTAAGCTCCCCATTCACAAGAATTTACTTTCCTCTGGATATCAGAAAAACTGGCTCTCTCAAAGGGAAGGTCACACAAAATCAAGTGGCTGACACTGGGCCTGGAGAGAGCTGGCTTTGCTTTTAGCTTTAGCTTTCCAGGGGTGTTTTAAGTGGGGAAATGGCCAGGGAACAGGCAAAGAGAATGACCACATGCAGCATGCTCTCACCCACAAAGATCTTTATGGCGACAGTTGAATACAAACACTGAACCAGTGAAGGTAGTCTGAACTGTATACTCTGATTACAGCTGAAATACAGTTTTTTTTAAAGTGTTATTTTTAGGGAGAAGTAAACAATGGTCTTAGGATTGGCATTTCATGCTTTCCATGAGCTATAAGGATATATATATATATATATAATTATGCAATAACTATATATATAATTATTAGGCTTGCTAAGGGTGAGGAGAAGAACAATAGGGACAGCTCTAAAGACCATTACAGGTAGAGGGGAAGGCTGTCCACATGTACACTACTCACAGAGCCTGGCTCTCCATTAGGCAGTGAGAAAGAGTAGAGAGAGAGAGGCAATCTAGACTTGCAGGAAGGCCCCATAAAAGGGCAGAGGGGGAGGGGCTGTAATGTTATGGAGGCTGGAGAGAGGCAGCCCAGGCTAGTGTGAGGAAGGAAGCACAGAGGGAGGAAGTGATAGCCAAAGACACAGTGTTTGAAAGCTCCCAGACTGAGCATGAAGAGGCTTGGTCCAGAAAGGACCTGCAGTAAAGATGTGTCATTTACCCATCAAACTAAGCGGTTAAGTCCATCCGTGATTCAAATGCAGAGAAGCTTCCTCTCTGAGAGTTAGTGTGGAGCTAGACCATCATGGCAGCCAAGGCAGAAGATGGTGGGGGAAAATTCAAAATTTTCGGAAAGATCATATTGGTTTTGTTTAATCTCCAATTTCAATTTAATGTGACAATAAAGCCTTTTTGGTATGCAAGGGCTCTGGAAGGATGCTGAGCGTCCCAGCACTCAGGGAAGTGAATGAGGGAAGAATCAAACATGAACACCCAGAACCGGATACACCAACTCTTACCATCCACACAGAGTGAAGAAACTGCCATCAGAATAAAGGTTAAAGGCACAGAATGGGCAAGGACTGTGATGTGCTGCTGTGACACATGCAACCTGATGGATGGCTACAGACTGAGATACTGTCTTTGGAGCCAAGGGGATGAAGGCAAACAGATTCCCTGCTGGATGGGGTGATGCTCCAGAGAGCCTAGAAAATAAAGCTTGAGAGATCCGTGAAGTTATATTGATGATAATGGAAGGTGGCTGTACAGGGGAGGGTGGAGCCTGCTAAGCCCACCCCATGAGATGTCCCTGGGCTGGAGAGTTGAAGTGTCCAGTAGGTGATAATGTGGGAGAAGTATTCATGGAGTGGAGAGGGCCTGAGGCCAGTGTGTCTGTGAGCAAGAGAGGTGGTCACCATGGAGAGGTGGTCATTGTGGAGAGGTGGTCACTGTGGACAGTGGTCACCATAGTGAGGTGGTCACCATGGAGAGGTTGTAAGGATTTTTGACATTCCACGTAGCTGAGCCTACTCAGCTCAGATGGGATGCACCTTGCATGGAGGCATGCCCCTGGGCGTGGCTATGTAAATTGTGCGGCACTGCGGGTACGGAAGCATCTCCCTGGACCCATGATGCATACCCGTGCACGCCCTTTCCCTTAAAAGCGGCTGCCAGCGCATGCTCTGGTCCTTTTTCTTTCTCTGTCCCCTGATTTCTGTTCTGCTCCTCTGTCTCTTTACCCACCTGGGACTCCTCTCTTAAATAAACTCTAGTGTGTGGCCTTGTTAGTGTGCTTGCTTTCACACTCGGAACTAACAGAGGTGGTCACCATGGTGAGTTTGTTACTTTGAAGAGGTAGTCACCATGGAGAGGTGGTCACTGTGGTGAGGTGGTCACCATGGAGAGGTGGTCACCATGGAGAGGTGGTCACCATGGAGAGGTGGTCACCGTGGAGAGGTGGTCACCGTGGAGAGGTGGTCACCATGGAGAGATGGTCACCGTGGAGAGATGGTCACCGTGGTGAGGTGGTCACCGTGGAGAGGTGGTCACCGTGGAGAGGTGGTCACCGTGGGGAGGTGGTCACCGTGGGGAGGTGGTCACCGTGGTGAGGTGGTCACCGTGGAGAGGTGGTCACCGTGGAGAGGTGGTCACCGTGGAGAGGTGGTCACAATGTGAGGTAGTGTCTGTCGCAGTACAGTCACTTTGGAGAGGCTGTCACTGTGGTGGAAGGTGGAGACCTGGGCAGGGAAGTGGGCAAAGGCAGACAAGATAGCTTCGAGCACATCAGTGAGGCACTGGATTTTTTTCTTTGTCACACTTGGCTGAAGAGTTAGAGCAGAGACCTCCTGAGCTGTGTGCAGACACAGGAGTGACACCATTGTTTGGAGTGTGATTCGGAATATTAACTTCAACTGTGTAAAGATGTATTACACTTGTTTATGCTGCGTTTGTTTAATTATGTGTTGCATTTTTTCACCCGGCCTGCCTAAGGCACCTGATTGGTCTAATAAAGAACTGAGTGGCCAATAGCTAGGCAGGAGAGGGCTAGGTGGGGCTGGCAGGCAGGGAGAATAAGTCGGAGGAATCTAGGCTCAAGAGATAAGAAAGGAGAAAATGAGAGGAGGAGGGGGGGTAGATGCCAGCCTGCCATTGAGAAGAGGCAAAGAAAGGTAAAAGCCCTGAGGCAAAAGGTAGGGCAAAAATTAATTTTAAGTTGAAAGAGCTAGCAAGAAAAGAGCTAAGCTAAGGCTGAGCATTCAAAACTAATAACGAGTCTTTGTGTCACAATTTGGGAGCAGATTGGTGGCAAAAAAAAAAAAAAAACCCTCCTGGTACAGGAGTGTGAGAGCGTGAGGTCTGAGGAACCATTGCTCAGAGAGAACCTGCTGATGGCAGGAGGGAAAGAGAGAAGGCCCTAGCAACAGTAGGGCCATGTTCTGAGTGGGAAACCAAGAAGAACAGGCTTGGAAAGGGTGAGGGTGAAGGTTCCCTGTTGGTGAAGGGAAATGGGCGTGGTCTCTGGGAAGAGGTCTAAGCTGTCCTGTCACTTCAGGCTGAGGATCTGAGGAAGGCACAGGCCTGAGGCTGGAGACACTTCAGTGTCTGAGAGAACAGGGCAAGCAAGGTGAGCCAGGCGAGGTGTGGAGACAAGGTGGCCTTCTTCCCGTTAGCAGAGAAAACGAGCCTTTAGTAATAGAGAACAGACAACCATGGCTGAAATCAGATAGAAATGCTGCCCTTCCAGCTCATCATGGACAAAGAGGTGCGCTCTGGGATAAGATGCTGTGGGGAGATGTACACTCTGGGATATCATGGCGGACACAGATGGCAGGGGAGGCTGCTTCTCTTTGCATTTTCCAGTCTTTAGCACGTGACTTCCATCTTCGTGGTCACGAGGGTTTGTGATGGCTGCTGGGGCTCCAACCCCACCTGCATTTTCACCCTGGAGAAAGGAAGGACAGAGGAGCAAGAAAGGCCACTGGTTCTCGGCCTCTCACAGTTTGCTTCCCACCTAGAATTTCTACATCTCTCTGCACCAGCCTCTGAAGCAAAGGAAGATGCCTTGGGCAGATTTTTCCATTCTTCCTCTCTGTATTCGCAACACTAGGTTGTTCATCCACTCACAGTTCACAACTCCATGTATTCACTTATTCAGGAACCATATCAAACAAACATGCATAGAAACAGTATGCCTGGGCTGAACACCCAGCTTAGTGCACCGAGGTGTGGTAGCCACAGTGGCCTGGCCGAGAAGGAACAACCTCTTTTCCCACCTGCTGCCACAGAAGCAATATGCAAAAACCTGCTTCTGCTGTCTGCTTCTCCACACTTGCCACACCAGGAGAGGCAGTGGTCCCCTGTGGGAGTTTGGAGACCCAAGATGGAGTCCTAGAGACTGCAACACTGCCCTTGGCAGGGCAGACTGGCGCCCTCCACACCTGTGTGACAGGGTGGTGGCCAGCTGTGAGGTCCTCCTGGCCGGTCTCTTCAGACCCTGCAGACTGGCTGTCGGGGACAGCCAGTGCAGGAAACCATCAAACAATGGATGGCTGCAGCCAGGAGCTGGGGGCACACCCACTGAGACTTCCCCTGAATGTTTTGGAATGCTCAGCATGGCTGGCCTCAGCACTGATTTATGAAATACCTTTAAAATAGTTTTTTTTACCGAGAGGTAACACATGGCCTGATTCTTGAGTGCACAATGACCATTGTCCTGGTGGATGACTTCAGCTACAGTTGAGATCAGTATTATATTCATCCAGAACTCCTAATCAGACGTGGCTTCTGAGTGCAGTTCCCCCCAGAGCTCAGGGAAAGCATCTCCTCGTTTTCTAAGTAGCAATGGATGAAATCATTCCCTCTGCACAGTCACTTCCGGAGCATTAGCCTGGGGGATTGTTGTGGACATACCCAGTTTTCTGACGCTGATGTCACTCAGCTGGGCAGTTGGGGATGACTTTTACAGCCTGTTCCAAAAGGCCTTTGTCCCCAGGTGAGGACACACTTTCTTAATCTGCCTATGGAAGGCAGCCAGGGCCTTCAGCAGCCAGAGCCTGCCTTCACCTTGCAGGCTAGAGGGCCAGGCACCCTCAGCTTCCTCACCATCACCATAGGACTGGCTGCAATCCTTCAGGCTGCTGCGTTCTACCTGTGGGGTAGGCAGGTTTCCTCTCACCTGCCAGAAGGTCCCGGCCGGCTGTTCTCCTGAGTGTCCTTGTGTATTCTTTTTCCTTCAGTCTCCCACATCCCATCTTTTTATTTTATTTTATTTTTTTTTTAAAGAATTTACTCAGAACTCACAGCATAATTTAGTGAGAAAACTCAGCCATGAGTTCTAAATGATTTGTGCCATATGCCATCTGCCTCCCAGTGAGAGTCAGTGAGGATTGCAGTACAGAGAGGAAGGCCTGAGCTTTCTCTCTCTCTTCCTTTTTTTAAATTTTTTGAGACAGGGTTTCTCTGTGCAAAAGTCCTGGCTGTCCTGGAATTTTCTTTGTAGACCAGGCTGGCTTTGAACTCACAGAGATCCAACTGCTCTATTTCCTAAGTGCTGGTATTAAAGACATGTGCCACCACTGCGGGACAGTCTGAGCTTTCTAGATAAGCAGATGTGGATTCCACTTCATTTTTTTAGGTAGGAGAAAGTATCACAAAGTGCTGTGGCAGTTGTCAAGTGAAATGGTGTTTATTAAGTACTGTGAAACATATGCAGATGTGGTGCATGCTGTATTTTTGCAGCAGGCCGCCTAGGCTGGCACCTGTGGCTGCTGCTTGTCCCAGGAAACTGCCTTTCCCTCCAGGAAGTCAGTAGCTTATGCTGAAGTCAATCTTGTGGTAGTGGAGCTGAAGTATGAGTTAGATCATGGTTCAGCCCTGTTGTGTGGCTATAGGACCTTCCCACTCAGTCCCGTATCCTGGTCGCACAAGACAGAGGAGAACAAGTCACTTGTGGAACTTGGGATCACCAAGTGGAGCTCCACGAATAAGGGTGTAATTGCTCATTTTCACCTGGATATCAACAGGCATTGCATTTTCTTTGAGTCCATAAAGCAGTATTTTCTAAGCTCATACTTCTCATTTATTCTCACTATAGTCTTAGGGACTAATAATGGAGATAATGCCTTCCTTCTTGAAATAGCTCAAGAAAGTGATGTTCAAAACAGCAATTTAAAAATTTATTCTTTGGAAATGTCATACATCATGTATGCAAAATATTTGATCTTATCAACCTTACTACCTACTGGCAACTTTGTCTAGGATCCAGCAACTCATCTCCCTCAGGACTTCATGCCTCCATTTAAAAATTATTGGTATTATTAATAACCCTATGGAGCTCAGTCACTGCTGACTGTATGTGAATGGGGTGGGTATGGGATTATCCATTTGGGCGGCAGTCTACCAGCAGCCACAATCCCAGGAAAAGTGACTCCCATCCTCAGCAGCCATCAACTGCCAATAGTTCCTCATTCTCTGGAGCCCCGCTCTCATCCATGCTGGAATGCTGACTGCTTGGCCTTCCATAAGCAGCCACAGCTCTCCTCACCTCTGGCTTTTATCATTTTCAACTCTCTCTTCCGTGATGCTCCCTGAGTGACTCATCCATCTACATCTGAGCACTCACAGCCATCAGTTCTTAGCACTTGACCAGTTATGAGCATCTGCATCAACTACTACCCGCTGTCTTAGGGTTTCTATTGCTGTGATAAAGACCATGACCAAAAGCAACCTGGGAGGAAAGGGTTGTTTTCATCTTACACTTGCAGGTAAGTGTAATCATTCAAGTAGGGAAGTTGGACAATGCAGGAACTCCAGCAGAGTAGGACCTGGAACAGTGCCGCTCACTGGCTTGCTCTACATGGCTTACTCAGGCTGTTTTCTTATCGAATCCAAGACCACCTGCTCAGGGATGGCACCACCCACAATGGGCTGGATCTTTCCACATCAATCACTAATTAAGAAGTGCACCACAGGATTGCCCATAGGTCAGTCTGGTGGGAACATTTTCTCAATTGAGTTTTCCTCTTCCCAAATGACTCTGTGTCAAGTTAACATTAAAATTATCAACACACTACTATAAAAAAAAAGATTTCTGAGTAAGCCTGAAAACCACACAGAGTTATGGATATAAACGTAAATGTTAAGGGTAGTATGACAACATGACTATTTAGCAAAAGAACACCAGTAAGTATGGTCCATGATCTCCCTAGTTTAGGATTTTGACCAGATTAATAGTATCAGGCATAATTCACCTCCTATGGAACAGGCCTCAGAGCCAGTCAGAAAGTGGTTGGTTGCTCATATAACCATCATGCCATGATTTTGCTAGTTATCACAACTTGTAGAATGCAGGGTCCATTGCTAAGTGAGACTATTGATCTTTCTTTCTAAGCAGTCTGCATTATACCTTCCAGCACTGTGGAAGGTAGCCAGCAGGGAAAGAGTTTTCTTTTAGTTTGGAATTGATTTCCCATGTCCTGTAATAAAAGTGGATAACGATTTTAGTAATAGGTCTTACCATTTAGTTACGGTGGACAACCGAGAGCAATGGCAATAGACTGTTTTGGTGCCCTGGAACCTCTCTAACTAATAATCCCTTATGGAGATGCTACCCATGCCTTGTATTAAGATTTTCATTGAATAATCCATGTCTTCTAGGAGCAGCATTGTCCACTGTCCTCCCGTGCAGAGTGATCCTGAACACACACACACACACACACGCACACGCACACGCATACGCACACGCACAGAGTTAAAGAACAGTGGGTTACCATTGGGTTTCCTTATATGCCTTTTGTTTTGGTTAACCCACTCTTAGCTACTCCCTGCTCTCCTTACATGCCGGCTCTCCTCCACACTTACACCTTTAACTTGGGGTGCTCCTCAAGTCTGTTCTCTCATGTCACATGTATTCTACTAGTCCTTCTAATTATATATTTTACCTGAATTGCTCTAGAAATTAACAAAACTTCATACACTTTGAGCAATGTTTAGTCTAGAAAAGCATATGAACTGAAAAAAAAAAACCCCAAGTTTTGTGGCCTCCACTTTCTCTTCTGTCTTCTCTATCCATTCTTGCAGTTTCCTGAAAACCAACAACCATAGCCAAGGTCATAGCCAGCAGCCTAAAGAGCCACTGAAGGAGGCAGATGGGAACTCTGTCAAAGAATGTTTCCAGAGGACGGTCATCACAATCTTCTAGCGGCTTCCCACTCACAAGAGCTGACTTTATCTGATTTGGCTACGTTCTCAGTGAATGAAGCCTGTCCCTTAGTGGACTTTGTCAAAGGCCATCCATAGTGATGGCTTGGCACCACATCTGCCTGAGGTGGTGGGAACAGCTGATGAGAGACTATGAAGGGAAAGGAGAATGAGGCTTGCACAGGGGGCTTTGTGAAGCTCTGACGTTCTCTGGAAACTACAAGGCCACCTACATGTTCAAGGCTGTGCATACCTTCAAGAAGGACCTGGGAAACCTTCTGGTCAACCTTGAGATTTTGGAGTACCAGCAAGGAAAGGCTAAGGTGAAGCTGTCAACCACTTGACTGAGATTTGAAGGTTCCTTTCAAAATGCCCACAGAGCCAAGAATGATGGCCTCATATTCCGAGCAGTTAAAGAAATTGATGTATAACCATTAGTTGCTTATCAAGTTCACTAGAAAGCATTCTGTGGTCATGTGTTCACAAAAGTCACTAAAAAAGCAACAGCAACAGCATCTTCAACAAACGACACAACAAAGGTTCTTCTTAGAGCGGCTGCACTGTATCATTTAAGACACCCAGCTTCAGCTTGAAGAACAGCAAATTATTATTTCTGCAGTTAGCAGCCAATGGAAACCACTCTTGAGGAGGGTCATAATTGTACCTATTAATAAGACAAATGAACAACTTAAAAATATGTCCATAAAACCAAAGAGACCACATACACATCTAAGAAAGGAAGTGTGGGGATGTGGCTCCCTAAATAAAGGATCTCATAGTGGAAAATAGCTGGTCGAAATTCTTGGGTTGAAAGAGAGAAAACTGAAATGAAAAGTCCACAGGAGAGGATCAACAGGGAGTAACAGGTAGATGTCACTTGAGAATGTGTCATCTAAGGGGTGGAGAGAAATGAAGAAAGATAAACTGAGCTCAAGAGACCCAGGAGATAGCAGTGAGCACACAAAGCATGCATAAAAGATGTCCCAGGAGGAGAGCAGGAAAGGGTCTGAAAGAATAATTGAAATAACAGCTGAGAACTTTCCAAGTTTGACGAGAGACATTAGTCCATATTAAAGAAAAGTAATGAACTGCAGTATGATAACTATGGGAGACCTCAGCATACACACCATGGCAGACTGTCAAAACCAAAGACAATTTAAGAGCAGCTAGAGGAAATAGCTGATCTTGCACATCCAGTCAGGTAACTGGGGTTGTCGTATGAGGTGAGGCAGAGTCATGACACATTCCGATTGTAGGAAGAAAAAAGAGCCACAATCAAGCATTTCATATTCAGAAAACTTGCACTTCAAAACAGAGGTGGAATCAGACCAAGCAGAAGCTGCAGAGACTCAGCAGTAGTACGTTTGCCCTGATCTGTGAAGGTCTAGGCTGGAATGAAAAGCCTATGGGTACCACTCTCTGACTCCTCTGGTCCTAGTGAGTGGGGTCTGTGGCCTCTTGTTTGTCCTGCTCTGTGTTTGTCCCTTCTGAGTTGTGTGCTCAAACAATAGGACTTTCTAAGTAGCTGAGGCTTGCCCATTGTTCCAGTGGGTAGCATAGCTTCATTTCTGTGTGATGACCTTAAGATCAAATGCTCCTGGACCATTCGGAGGACATCTTAGCATGGCAAGCTTGCAGGACTCCAGACACATCTGGATGAGGCACTCCATGACAGCTTTTCATAAGAAATGAGGATTGTTTTTCAGAGCTTCACATAGAAAAATTATACATACAACACAAAGTCACACAAACATGCATACACAAACACACAAATATATAAAACACAAACATACAAACATACAAAACACACACAAATGCATGAACATACAAATATATAAAACAAACACATATAAATGTACAAACATAGAAACAAATACAAATAAAAAAGTCAGTGAAGTATTTTGTGGTGTCCCCTCCCATGTAAAAGACAACATAAGCAGTAACTATAGAAATAGGGTCAGTAGGCATGCAAAAATACAGACACGGTATCCATGACAACAAAGACTCACCAAAAAAGGAGATGGGAACAGTGGAATAGTATTGAAGCAAAGTTCTGTATAGTATAACCATTAAGTTGGTGTTAGTCTAAACTACGTTCTTACATCAAATGTTGGTTACAATCCCACATCTGCTAAGAAAACAACTAAGCAAAACATTTAGCAAATAACAAGAAAGTTAAAATGGTTTATGGGAAAACATATTTAGCTTAAAAGAAGGCACAAGGCAAGTTTTTTTTGCATGTATAGCAGTATTTGTGACAACAGAACTAAATCCAGGTTTTTCTCCCTCTTAAGCTGGTGAAATTGTAAGGTTGGAGGTATAGCTTGAGGGGGAGCCTTGCTTTGTCCAGAGCAGCTCCTTTCCCAGCTTTCTTAATCCTCTTTTGGCCGCTGTTAGGAGTTCTGGGAAAGTTTGCTGTGTCGTGACTTTGCACTTTGTCTTGGAAGATTCGGCAAACCATCAGTTGCTGCAATCTGAACCTTGTTTTTGATGAGCTTCGTTCTTACACATGGGCCATCCATAAGAGGTTAAGGCAACTGTGCTGACAAATGTAAGGGAAGATGCTTACACCTCAGCTGAACTGGTAAAATGATGGTGTCGGCAGACTGCAGTGTGTCGATCTGTAATATAACACAAGAACAGCTGTCTGTAGAAAAGTCATAAAGGCAGACATTCAAAGCCAGGAGAAAGTGACAAAGAGTTCAAGTAACTTAGAGCAAACCTAAGGAGAAAAGAGAGAAATGAAAAACAGAAAGCAGAAAACGGAGCAGCAGCTGGGAATCCTGACAACCAGTAATGATATGAAGCCCCGATGATCTTAATGAAGTAAATATAAAACAGAATTCAATCAGCAAAGTGGATTAAAAATAAGACTTAACTGTGTGCTATTTGAAGAAATTTTCTTCAAATACAATGTAACCAAAAAGGGAAAATATTATACTACACAAGTAGGGATGGTTAAGACATACAGTACATTTCAGAGAGGGCCACCATACATTATGAAAAGAAGTCACCTGAAAAGAATTGCAGAATATCTGAAGCAAAACATGATGAAATCGGAAGGAGAAAAGCCAAATCCACAAATAGAGTTGGTAACTGAATGAGACCATCTTTTTTGTTTGTTTGTTTTGAGACAGATTTTTCTGCTTACCTCCCCATAAATTTTAATTCAATATTCAAACTCGGTTCTCGCTAACAGGCATCATTACATCAAGTGATACAGAGAGAAAGCCTTGCCCAAATCTAGCATCTCTTCATGAGAGAATAGCCAGAAGGGTAACGTCCTTAGTTTGGCAGACAGAGGAAGAGCACTGGTAAGCCTGGGGTGAGCATGAGCAAGCTTACTACAGTGAAATGTAAATGTTCTTTTCCAAAGGCAAGGAAATCTGTTTTTATCACTTCTGTTCAACTCTGTGCTAGAAGTTGTGGCACAAAGAAACAACAAACAAACAAACAAAAAAACAACAAAGAACAAGAAAGACACACGGATCTGAAAGAAACAAAAGAATCTAAGTAATTTGAAAACAAGGTCCCTCCTGGGAATGGGCAGTGAAGTCGAAGAGTTGGATATGGAGGGTGTGACTTCTGCATTGGTTGATTTGTACATGCAGGCCACTCACTGCTCAGGTGTTTGGAATCCACAGGAACTGGCTAACCCTGGGATGGACAGTCCTCTGGGCTCAGCAAGATTGCAGATGTCAAAACATCAAAACATAGGACATAAAGACATGATTAATATTTTTGGGCTCATGATGTTTGTAAGTCTAGTATGGACTCCCCTTCCTGCTGGCTCTCTTGGCTTCTCTTTATCTAGAATGTCTAAGCACAGTAGTGACTTTGACACCTTCAAAGACAATAAAGGCCAGTACATTTTCAGTACAGACACCTTTTGCCTGAACAGTTTCAATTTGCATTGGAATCTGTGGCACATCTGGATATGGAAGGGTGATTGCACCTTTGCGTCTTCCATGACTGCAGGGTCACACTTGTCTTGTCCATTGCTATTACCACAGAATTTGGCAAAAGAACTCATTAATAAAGGGCATGTAAATCAACCAATCAACTAATCAACCAACCAACCAGCCAGCCAGCCAGATAACCAACTAACCAACTAACCAGCCAGTCAACCAGTCAACCAGCCAACCAACCAACCAGCTGGCCAGCCAGCCAGCCAGCCAGCCAACCAACCAACCAACCAATCAATTTTACTGTTTTTCATTTTATGTTGTGTATATGAGTATTTTATCTGCAAATATGCATGTGTATTGTGTGTGTGCCTGTGGAGATCAGAAGAGGACTCAGATCCTCTGGGATTGGAGGTATATAGCTGTGAGTCACCATGTAGGTGCTGGGATTTGAACCCAGGGCCTCTAGAGGAGCAGCTAGCACTATTAGCCACTGAGTCATCTTTTCAGCCCTCTGTATTACTTTTTAAAATTTTACTGTTTATGTGTGTGGAGTCTGTATGCATGCTTGTTCATGTGTGTGCAAGTGCATATATGTTGATATTCATGCAGAGGCCAAAATTCAACATCAGACATCTTCTTCTATAATTTGCCACATTGTTTAATTTTTTTTTCATGTTTGGTTTTCCAAGACAAGGTTTCTCTATATAACAGTCCTGGCTGTCCTGGAACTCACTCTGTAGACCAGGCCAGCCTTGAACTTGCAGAGATCCTGTCTCTGCCTTCCAAGTGCTAATGTTAAAGGTGTGCACCACCAGCCACCTGGTCTGTTAATTTTTTTATTGTTTAATTTTTAAAAATTTATTTATATTTTTGTGATGTGTGCATGTTTGTGCATGTAGTATGTGTGCATGTGAGGTGTGTGTGTGCATGTGTATCTATGTGTGTGTGTTGTATGTGCGTGTATGAGAGCATGGATGTGTGGAGGTTAGAGAACAGCTTCTGGGATTCAGTTATTTTCCACTTCGATGGTGGATTCTGAGGGCTGGACTCTGGCACAGGCTTGATCACCAAGTGCTTTTGTTAGTCCTTAATTTTTGAGAGTCTCTCACTAGAGGCTTACTCACCCAGAGCTTACTGACTGGATAGACTGTTTCTCGATCAAGCTTCAGGGACCCACCTGTCTCACCTTCCCCAGGGTTAAGGTTACATCTGTGGGCCATCACCTCTGGTTCTTAGGTGAGTTCTTGGGATCCTAACCTTGCTCCTTTTGCCTGTACAGCAGACACTTAATTACTGAGCCATCTCCTAAGCCCCGAGAAATATTTCCTTAGTGAAGAAAATAAATGCAGGGGATCATGGAGCTTATATGTGGCTTTCCAAGTTTGCACAGCTGGTGAGTATTGAAAGCAGCAGATGAACTTAGGTTCTTTTTTTTTTTACTTTAATTTTGTTTATTTTTAATTCTCACATATCACAGTACTCTTTAAAGTCAGAAAATAGATCAAGAGTCAGCTTTGCCTGGCATCCTGGCCCTATGCAGATGTGTGACACTGGTGCTCACTGGTGCCACTGGGTGTACGGTGCCAAGTTCTGAGTCTGAGGGGCATATATAGCTGGGTGGCAGGTTTACCTAAGGACTGGTTTGACATTCCATGTTATTGAGTTCACCCTGAAAGCTTAAAGAGCATAAACACTGTAGACCATGTTGGAGTTGCCAGAGTTGGTAAATAACAGCACAGGTGATATGCAGGGTTATTCCATGATCTCACTGAGGATGATGGTGCTGGGGTTATTACTAGAAATGGATCAGTGAGTTCTGGAGAAGAAAAACATAGATCATTCTTGAAGTCATTAATACACCCATATAAAGTAATCTTGCACACACATGAACAAGCAGATTACTTGTTCAGGTCTAAATCGCTGAGTTTAGACCTGATATTGGGACCGTGATGTATGTGGCTTATAGGGAAGACAGAACTGTAAATGCTGTGGACAAGGATGCTGTAAGTAGTACAGATAAACAGCTATTCTCTTCCTGTTTGTGTGGTTCTTTCTCCATCAGGGCAGAGCTCATATACTTAGCTTTGCTTTACCAGTCCTCTTGAAGATATGCTGCTCTGTGTTGATCCACATTCTGTAGTACCAGAGACCTAGGTGTGACATTCATGGTTGCTATAGGTCATGTTGGTGGTTCTGTGAGCTGTGAGATCAAGTCACACTGAAACCAGTGATGATTGTCTACCTGGAGCAATCACCTGTTTGTTGTACACATAAAACGTCAACATATTTAGGAAGCACTCAAAAACTGGTCTAAAAAAACAGACATGGGACGGATAATGAACTGA
This sequence comes from Sigmodon hispidus, assembly GCA_004025045.1. Classification (NCBI taxonomy): domain Eukaryota; kingdom Metazoa; phylum Chordata; class Mammalia; order Rodentia; family Cricetidae; genus Sigmodon; species Sigmodon hispidus. The sequence goes on along the minus strand of PVIH01014496.1, from coordinate 13,867 downwards.
GATTGTTTCCAACCTCTGAAAATGATGCCCAAGTTAATCTCACCCCAATGTATTCTGCACCCTTATCTGCAATGGTGTAACTGAATGTGTTTTCTCAGAAAGTTACTCTGAGGGTTACATGAATACACTCTTGCATATACATATGTGTATATTTGCATATATGTATGTTCATACACATCTAAATGCACAATGCTTGGAACAAAGTCTTACACACACACGCACAAGTACTTAATAGCTTATTCCTTTTGATCAAAGTCCTGAGTTGTTTTGTGGCCTGTGATGAGCTGAAACCCACATTTGTACTGGATGGAGTCTCCTGCCTTCATATCCTCCTTTTTTTTTTTTCTTTTTTTTTTTTTTTTGCATCTCTCCCTATCCCCAGTCAAAGAGGCTTAGGCTCAGCTTCTGCTTGTGAAATTATTGCAAAATTATTTGTTTTCTTATGCTCACAGCTGTCTTGTAGAACCAAAAAGCTTAGTGGATGCTGCTATAATCACACAGTCTCCTGCCAAAGACTTGTCAAAGTCCACTCTTAGGGCTGATGGTTCTCAGTTAAATATTTCTCTGGGAATTTCTCCCACCTTGCTCTGGGTTGTTATTCTTTTCTGGGAAGCCAGCATCTAACTGCTTGATGATGAGAGAGGTAGAAAGACCCAGATCTCTGGTCTGAAGATGAAAGATTGCCAGACAACCACTCGAGACTCGGACTTGCACTCAATGCTCAGATCTTACTATCTTTGCCGCTTTCTCTCAGCTTCTCCAGTGTGTGTCTTTCTCAGTGTGACCTGTGATCACATCACTTCTATCTTTGCAGCCACATGATGTCATTATACACAGCTGCTTTCTGTAGTTTCCTCACATAATCACAGGAAGCGCAAGGGTCCTTACAAGTGCATCAAAGTCGTCTACTGTCTGATGTCCCCCACCCGTCTCTGATCTCAACTCTTTTCAGAGTGGCTTCCTAGTGTTTTTCCAGTGTGTCAGGCACACTCCTGCCACATTTCCTCATCCCCAAAAATGTCTCCTGGAATGTAAAACTGCACATTCTCTTTGGAAAACAGTTTGGCAGAATCCTTTTATATCCCATCCCCATTGAATCTAGAGTTGTGTGTGTGTGCTAACACATGACCTATGCTGGGACTGAACCTCAGGCCTTGGCTCTCTCTGGGCAGGTGCTCTTCTACTACATGCCTATACCTTTCCCAACTCAAGACTGCTGGGCCAACATTTCTTCTTCCTCTGTTGCTCTTCCTTTTCAGCATTATCCTGTCCACTTCTTCACTTCAAGCCTTTATCTCAGAAGGCAGACTGCCCAGGGCCAGGCCCTAAACAGTTTGTTAAAGGCCCAGTCTTTCTCTACAGCTTCCTTTCCCCATTGTTCTCAGCAATGTCTAACTCTATGTTCATTCATTGTTCATAATTTATTGCATTCTCTGACACATTCACACATCCATTAACAATAGTCAAACATTCTGAGAAAGGAACCATTGAGTAGTTTTGACCTGCTGATGTCATAGAGCGTGCTTATTCAAACCTAGATGGTACCACTGACCACATACTTATGCTACATGGCATACACAATTAGATTTACTTTTTTTTTAAGATAAAGTGCAAATTCATGTTTGGCTTAGCCAACGATGGTCAGGATTTCCTTTTCTTTCCCTTTCTTTCTTTAATCAACACAATTCTTTGATTGATCCTTTGGGAATTTCACATCCCAATTCTACTCCTGTCCCAGTCCTTTCAAGTCTGTCCTTCACCTTGTAGCTCCCCTAAAGTAAAAACAAAAATAATTAAAAACAAATAAACCAAACAACAAGAACAACACTTTGCTCCTCCATCTTTCCTGCTTCTTCATCACACATCCACTTGTGATAGTGGCCTTGGGAGCTGCGGCGTGTCACACAAACAGCTTCACTTGCACATATTCATTGTGATGGTTGCTGGTATGGTTCAAGGGCTCTGGCTTCTGTTTCGCCATCAATACTGGACTCTCATTGAAACTTCCTTCAGAAATCCTGTTGTTGCTTAGAGTCATCGAGATACTTCGGCTATGATTTCACAGGACCAGGACCTTCACACACTCCAATAGGTCATAGATGAGGTAGATGCTGGGATGAACCATCTCAGACCTCTGGGTGATAGCTGAGTCTCCACTGGGACTGCCCCTTTCAGGTGAGAGTCAGGGCCAGCTCTCCTGAGCCCGTGGCATTGAGTACATTCTCCTGAGAGCATGGTGAGGGGTGGGGTCATCTCTTCTGTTGCACCAGCCAGCAATGGGGGGGCTAGTTCTCCTAGGGCTGTTGACGGTTGGGGCCAGCTCTCCAGGGTGGGAGGTAGCAGCTCTTCCCCTTTAGGCAAGGGTTAGGATATTTTTGGTTGTGAGCCTAGCCTTTAATGGCTGAGCCATCTCTCCAGGCCCCCCCCCATCACTTCTTATCACTGCCAAGAACTATGTGACCTGCACCACTGTGCAGGCTGGAAGCATAGTGTCTGCTGACATAGGCATCACCACAAAATCACCAGTCATGAGGTAAACTGGGTGGGATGTTTTCACTACTGTGCCAGTGCATAGGAATTCTTTTAGTGTCTTCTGGGACCACTGTGTGTGCTGAGCACTGCTGAGGAAATGTTGCTGTACTGCACATGACAGTGTTTTTGTTGATCTCTGATGGAATCTAAGCATTTAAAACAGTTCCTGGCACCCAGAAGATGCTGAAGAAATTACTAGGTCAGCCAGGTTCCCAAGAGTGTTTCTGCTCTCCTTCCTATTAGTTTCAGACTCCTAGGACAGTGTCCTGGCTCCCCCATTGGTCCCTTGCCCGACTGTCATACAGTTTATGCTACCTGTGCTGTAAGTGCCATATTACATTGCCATTATTTATTAATACTAATAAAATCTTATATACTATTACAGTTTTGGATCCTCTTCATCTGTTTGAGTGGATCCAGATTTCTGTGTGGTTACGACCATTTCTTTCCGCCTCCTGAATTTTCATAGTGCCTCAAAGAGTGCAGAGAGATTAGTTCCAGAGAGAAAGGTTGAATGTTCGGAGATGACATGATCATGTGAAAATATAATGGGCACAATTAAACACAGGCTGAACACTGCAGGTGAAGAGATTGGTGACACTAAATATATAACATTAACCTAAAATTCACTCCCAAGATGAAGAAAATATAAATATGGAATGGACAAAGGATGAGGGATAAAAATAGTTCTGAGAAATAATGACTGAAATTTTCCCAATTTGAGCTGAACTGTAAATCTGGGTATTGAAGAAGCTCAACAGAGAGAGTAACATGCAGAGCAAGTGTCTCTGGTGATGGGACTTTGAGATGAAAGAACAACTAAGCAATAGATAAAGATATCGTAGTCTAACTGGATGCTCACAGCATCCGGCTGAGACTGGCTGGGAAGCTGGACCAGAAAGCTGGACTTCCTGAGCTTTCTCTCCATGGCTAAGTTCCTCAAGGCTGGTCCTCATGCTTCTCTTTCCACCAGGCACATCATCTCATGGGATGAACAATAGTAACACCTGTTAGAAATGGTTCGCTGTCCAGCTGTTCTAAAGGACACAATGGTTCTACTCTTGGGTTTTCTATTTATTTATTTATTTTTGCCTTCTGTATCACAGAGTTGGATCCACATGCCATATAGGGGCCTTGGAAGACACTGTGAGACAGATATTCTTGGGTTTGAAATGGAGAAGGGGTACAGCCTCACCTCTAGAGATAACTTCTTAGTGACCTCATACAGCACGTGGCAATTTGCTAATATGAAGTGCATTTCCATGTCTCTGTTTTTGTCAATTCTGGGTCCACGCTAATTTTTCTATCATTAGGTGTGCTTTTTCTCCTGTTGGTTATTGTTCACAGGATGCCAGGCATTGCGAATTCCACTCTACTAGATGCTGTGCATCTTGTTTGTTTTCTTTTACAAGTTTTCTTTTATTAAGTTTTTATCTTTTAGTGGTGATGGGATTCAAACTTAGTGCTCTACCAAAGAGGGTTTTTTTTTTTTTTTAAACTACACTGTTAGATTTTTATTGCTGTGAAGAGACATCATGACCATGGCAACTCTTATTAAAAACAACAACAACAACAACAAAAACATTTTATTGAAGGAGCTTGCTTACAGTTTCAAATGTTTTGTCAGTTCGTGGTGGGAACATGGTGATGTTCAGGCTGATGTGGGGCTGGAGAAACTGAGCATTCTACATCTTGTAGGCACAGGGAGTCAAACTAACATACTGGGCAGTATCCTTAGCATAAGACACTTCAGAGCCCACCCCCACAGTGACACACTTCCTCTAACAAGGCCACACTCACTCTGACAAAACCACACCTCCTCATAGTGCTGCTTCTTATGTGATTATAGGGGCCAGATACATTCAAAGTACCATAATGTGTGTGTGTGTGTGTGTGTGTGTAGTCAGATGACAACTTGTGGGAGTTAAACCTTTCATCATGTGAGTTCTGAGGATTACGCTCAAACTGCCATCTCAACAGCCTTCCTATCAATATGCTTGATCTTTGTTTAGGGAGAAATTAAACTACTTTGAATCAGTGTGATGTTTCTAGGCCTTGCTTTGTAATGTTTGTTATGATGACCGAACTGGGTTTAATGTTGGGCTAATGATTCTCCCCTATGGAAGAAAGTCTTTATGAGTCTATACTAACCTTTCTGAATCCAGAATTGAGATTATCCAGTCTGTTTTAGGTTTTCTATAGCTGTGATAAAACACAGTGACCATAAGCAACTTGTGGAGGGAAGTGTTTTATTTTACAACTCTCAGGTCTCACTTAATCACTAAGTGAAGTCAAGGCAGGAACTCAAGACAGGAAGTTAGAGGCAGAAGTGGAAGCAGAGGCCATGGGTGAGTGCTGCGTGTTGACTTGCTCCCCATGGCTTGCTCAGCCTGCTTTTTGGAACTACCCTACCAGAGTTTGCACTGCCCACAATGGGCTAGATCCTCACATATCAATCACTAATCAAGAAAATGATCTATGAACTTACCTACAGGCCAACTTGGTGGGAACATTTTCTTAACCGAGATTCTCTTTTATAGATGACTTTAGTTTGTGTTCACATTTACCTAGCCCATACAAGGGCACACTGCTGCTCTTGGTGGTGTGTGAACACATGTGCCTTTGTTTCCTCCCATGCATGCTGGAGCTTGAAGGGACCATTTTTTGAGCTCTGACCAGTTTGTCTGTCTGAAAAATCCAACTGTCTTTGGAATATGCTGCTTTGTCCTCTAAGCTTGGGTGGTATATATTGCCTATGGCTGCAGAGTACCATAGAGGTGTAGTCTCCCCATGGCTGGAGAAGTACTACAGAAGCCACTTGTTATCCCATTTATAAAGAACACTGTTTTGAAAACTCTTTTTTTTTTTAAAAAAAAATTCTTTTTTTTTTTTTTTTTTTTGCCTTGGTGTTTGCCTGGAACTGGAACTACAGACAGTTGTTAGCTGCCATGTGGGTGCTGGGAATCGAACCCGGGTCCTCTGGAAGAGCAGAGGGTGCTCTTAACCACTGAGCCATCTCTCCAGCCCCTTGAAAACTCTTTTTAAAGACTTTCTGTCCATTACCTTTTTGGTCCAGACAGAAGGTCCCCTAACTCTTCCTACCTGGTTAGAAGCAATAGTCCACTTACAATAAGTAGATGATGCTAGAGATTATTCAGAGACAGACATGCACTGACAGCTATAAAACACACACTCTAGAGCCTGTTAAAAAGTACATGCTCCATTAACATGCTCTACTATTCTGGTCATACATGTCACTCCTGCCATGCAGCTGCTGCTAGCAATCATCTCAGAGGTGTGATGTGTAAGCCAGAGTGAACTGGTCAGTTGGGTCTCCAGCTAGTGAGTACTTAGACTGCAGAATTACTTCTCCTCTACCTATTCTGTGACCACCATACTTGTCTAGCATCACTGAATCAGTGGATAGTGCTACAGCCTAATTAACAATACTGTCTAAAGCAATCTCCAAGCCAAGTGAGTATAAGCCAGTGTTAGCACTCTGGGGAGGAGGTGAGTGGTATCCTGACTCTTTGGGAAGTCAGGCTATCCCTGGAGCTGCTAAGACAACTCTATGGTTGGAGCTGCAATAGGACAGCTCAGCTCTGGAGGGAAAGATATTCTGACTATTCCGGAAATCAGGCTATACCTAAAGAGTGTAGTGGGGGATGGTCTCCCCGAAGGATAGAGCAGCCATGCTCCTCTCCTTCAGAGCAACTACAGCTGAGCTTCTCTCTACCCACCTTGAGGGGACTTTCCAGTAGAGCTCTTCTTCTCTCTGGCCCAAGGTGGCACTGCTTTTGCATGGCTCTGCTTAAGGGGAAACCCCTGCAGAAATGTAGCAATCTCCTGCTCCAGTGAAAAGTTGTTACTTTTTTCTGCTCCACCTTGCTCAGTCCCCTAAGGTGCTTCTCAGCAAGTTCTTCTGTTCTGTTCCGCCTTTGCAAGGTTTTTCTGCTCAGTGCACTAAGGGACATCTCAGCATGTTTTTCCTTTGTGCCTGCGAATGAAGATCTTACCCAAGACTCTTTTGAGAAAGAGATTTATTTGGGAAGGAAAGGGTTCAGGAGAGTGATCGTGTCTATTAGGGTAGGAAAGGACAGTCAACAACTGAACAGGCCGAGGGGTTTATACAGGGCTTCTTAGGGGTGGAGCTTCTCCAGGGAGACTTAAGGATTGGCTAGTATCATTGGTCAGGGGCAGAGATGGCTCTTATTTCAGGACCAAACTGTGGTTCTTTCTTTCTTTCTTTTTTAGTTCGTGGATTTTTAATTCTAAGGCTAGGACATACTTTTTTCACTGTTGATGATTCTAGTGGCCAAGTATGTTCCTTTAGTACTAGTTTCAGAGTCAGTGCATGTTTCTTTGGTTCTGGGTTAAGGGATAAAGTGCTTCTTTCACTGGCCCTGGTTTCAGGGCTAGGGTGGATTTCTTTGGATAGCTCCCTTTTCCTACAGTGAACATTGACTAAGGAATCACTGCTCCGTGTGGTCATGATCCTGCTTTGCTCTGGGAGGGTATTTTTTTTTCTGAAACTTGTGGAACAATGTTGAGACTTCAGCATCTGTTTCCTGCTCTCCTCTATATACATTACTCCATCCTTCCTTCCCAGTTTTCTCATGACTTCCTAGAGGTGAGAGGAAAGTTGTAGGAACAGGAGCCAAGTGTCTATCATGACCCTCTTGGTATAGCAAGCTGCTTCATGCTTCATGGAGATTCTTAAAGCTTAGTTCTATCAACTGAAAATGGTGATGATAGTGCTCATCTTTGCAGTGTTCTCATGAAGGTGAACTTCAGACATGTTACATTCTTCAGACACTATTTAGAATGGCCTGTATTTCATAAAACTTCCCCAATGTTATCTTCCCCTCTGCGTTTTTACATTGTGGTTAGTATCATTGCTTCCATTTTATAGACACATGGGAGGGCTGATGTAGCCAGTATCAGGTCCACATCGACCGACAAGCCATCTGTTCAATATCATTTCCTTATTCTTTCGTTGGGGATATACTGAGGCACTCCTGTGATATAGGCCCAGGGAATCCAGGGCTTTCACAAAATACAATGCACAGATATAAATTATATGTGCAGTAAAACATCATGAGACTATCAATAAAACTTTATATGGAAGGAACTAATTTCACATGCCTCTGAGAGAGGACGTTTTCATTAAACATGTTTCTTGGACTGAATTGTGAACAGCGTTTGCCCAAAGCAAAGGGCAGGGACTCTGGGCAGAGGGAATAACATGGACCCAGGCCAGTAAGCATAAAATTGTCAGACAACCAGAAAGGAATGCAAAATACCAGTAGCTGGAGAAAATGGTCTGCAGTAGGAGGTTCTTGGTGCCAAGAAAGAGTTGGAATTTGTAGGTTACAGGGAGCCACTGAAGGCTTTACCTTAGAAACTAGCTAGGTCAAGTTACAGCATTATAAAAACAGAACCAACGGCCATCGTACATGAACCCATTCCTGTCCCATAATCTGCTGGCTTTTGACCCTTCTGGCTTCCATAACTTCCCCACACCTATTCTCTGTCATTCAAGTTCAGGATTCCTCCTTCCTATCCAGGTTCCAGGAGTGCCACAAGGTTAATAACCTTAATAACAGGCTTCAGTGCCTCCACTGTTTATAGCCTGGGTTTGACCCTCCTTCTCCCTAAAGAGGGCCCTTTACCTCTTGCTTTCTCTAGGCATCCCTGCCCTATGACAGGACTTCTTGTTCCTGGATTATAAGTCATCTCATGCACTGGACTATACATTCCCCTGGGTTGGTTTTCTAGGATGAGCAGCAGCACTGTTTTCTTTTAAGCACAACACAGTAGGGCTGGTGTAGACCAGAGATACCAGCAAGTGAAACAAATTGACTTGGGGAGCATGGGCATTTGTGAGACTCACAGCTTCGGGACTGGCTTGATCAAGAGACTTCAGGTGTGTTTCTGCTCTCTCTTGTCTTTGTTGTCCAGGACTCTGGCTATCATGTACAACTCAGCTGACTAGCTCCTGTCAGCCAGCATCCCTGCAGATGTAACTCTTCCACGGACCTCACCTAAGTGTCATTAGACAGCATTTGTTCCACTGCGACAGGCTTGTGTTACTTAGCCTGATATCCTCAGGGCTCATGATGTAGCACATGCCAGCAAGTCTTGCCTTGGCAGGTCTGAATAATATTCCACTGCCTTCTGTCTGTCTATTCACTTGCTGATGGACACTGCTATGGACCTGGCCATGCTGCTTCCTCGTTCAACTTTTTCAGGAGATATCACCCATTTGCCACAGCGGCTATCCCAGTGTTCCCGTCACTTGTTGGCTCAGTCCTGAAGCATCTTTTCTTCTTCACAATGTCCCAGGTTTTCCTTCTTCAGGCTGTGACATCTTAGGTACGGCTGACATTCTTCTAAGCATTCCTAGAAGTGGTGAGTACATGGCTAGTGCTTGGCCAGTGACTGTGGCAGAGTTTTCCAGGAGGCTGAAAGTATACCTGGGCCATTTTGGTGCTGCCTGTGGCTTCAGTCATCATCACTATTAAGTACAATTGTTGCATGAGGTAGAGATTGTGGGAGAGGCTTAGAGGACCATGACTCCTGGTGTCCATGAACCTGCACTCAGAATATCAGAATGCTTAAAAAAAGATCCTATTAACAGATATCAGAGACATCATAAACTGTCCACATTTAAAGTATAATCTGTTAGGTTTTGATGGACAAGAGTACTAGGGAAGCCATGTTGACTGACCATCAGTTTGCAGTATGACTCAATGTTTCCTGAAGTGTGCTAATAATTATGGCCTGAACATCTGTATTATTTTAGGACTTATTTCATGATGTTGGCTATTATTCTTTTTCTTTTTTTTTTTTACAACCCTCTTCAAAGAGAATATCCTCTCATTTTACACATTAGGAGATGTGCTAGAGGATGCTGCCCCAGGTGGAAGAAACCTATCCTGTGAAAAGTGTCTCTGGACTTCCAGCCAGGAGTTTTTTTCTCCATCAGTGGATGGATGAAGATTGTTTCATTCCCCTGTTGGGGCTCACATCCAGAGCTTTGTCCCTGTTAACCTAGTTTTCTTGTCTGACACTGACCAGGCCACCATCCTGGCCAGGACATCAAGTAATAAGGATGGAGCATGTCCAGGGACCAGAGGAAGGGAGCTGTGCCTAACATCCAGTGCCTCTGCAGCCAGGCTTGGCTCTGCCTTGCTGTGGTGGTGTTGACCCTGATGGGCTAGCTGGTTTGGGGCTGTTGACCCTTTTTGGTTGGCTGGTTTGTGCAAATTGTACAATTTGGAAGAAGAGAATCACCTTGTATTTTAGGGATCTAGAGGAGAAATGCATTTACAATTGGGGCTCCAGGGCCAGAGTCAGCCTTCTGGACCCCAGATATGGAGAGGGTCATGTGCCTGGAGTCCCGGGCAGGAATACCCTCAAGGCGATGTAAGCTCAGAGGAAAAGGCCTTGAACCCTGGTGAAGCATCCGTACCTCCAGGAAGAGGTGCCTGCTTCCCCCTCCCCTCGCCCCGCCCACCCCCCCTCCTCTCATCCTGGATTATCCCCTCCCCCTGCTCCCTCCCTCTGCTCCCTCCCTCTGCGTCCCCCTCCCCTCATTCCAGATTATCCCCTCCCCCTGCTCCGTCCCCCCTCTCTCCCTCTCCCCCCCCTCTGTTTCCCACTCCCTCCCCCTATCTTGTTTAATTGGTCTGGACCGGCCCAGGCACCTGGACTCTAGGTGTTTCTGGCTTCCTGTGTGGACTCCTGGCACAAAGTCCTTGGGCCAGATGAAACGGCATTTTTATGGACACATGTGTGGAGAATCCATTTTCCTGAATTCGGAAGTCTGTCTTCTCCACTCTGTCTCCTGGCTCATTTAGGGCTTAGAGCACTTCATTCAGAATTGTTGGGGAAAGAGTCATCTTGTTTAACACGCCTTTCTCTTATTAACTGTACAACAAAGGCACCGTTTTCCAGATGTCGAGACTTTTATTCACAGTTTTTCATCTGTCAAGAGAGAAGACATCTTGGACAGATGCCTTTAGCCTCTGAGAAGGATTTGCACTCCAGCCCTTGGAGAGGCTGCTTGCTTTGGCCTTGGGGCTGTGGAGCCAAAACCTCTCTGAAAAAACCCAGGCTGGAGGCCGTGAACACCTTTCTGAGGCCGCTTCGAAAATTCAAATCCTGTGGAAAAAGATAGCACGATGCCAGGTTGCAGTCTGTGTTCAAACATGGAACATCAAGGCCTGGCTCTTTCAGATGCAGAGTGGGTGGGTCTACAGCCCCTCACCACCCGTGAATGCATCACTTCTGATATTGGGAAATATCAAGGCTATAATGTAGACATTATAACCACTCTTCCAGCCCCAAAGAGGGATCCAGAACCCCAATATGAATAAGGACCAGGTGTAACGGGTCCCTGGCCCAGTTATTGACACCAAGGATCTGTTACCAGGTTGGTACCCTTACCTGTCTCTTGATTCCTCCAGTGGGGGCCCCGTGGTTTGTAGGTGCTTCTCTTCTCTCCTGGGTTGGGCAGGTGGATCTGCTCACCTCAGTGTCCTTGACAACGGGGCACTCTATTTCCCCCTCCTTTTATTTTTCACTCCCTTTTTACCCCCCCCTCTTTCTCCCTCATTTTTATTTTTCTGAGACAGACCTGCTTATGTAACTCAGGCTAGCCTCAGATTTGTGTTCCTTCTGTGTGGACATCCCCATGCCAGGATCACAAGTGTGTACTACCACACATGGCAAGGCACGCGCCACCACAGCTCTATTTTCCCTTTGAGGATGAAATGCCCCAGGCCCCTCCAGACCCCTCCTGAGCATCTCTAACAGGCGCCAGGGCAGGCCTTGTCTTCTGAGTCACTTTTTCTTTATTCCTCCACTTCCTGCAGGTTGGCTACAAATAGTGACAGACCTTACGCTCCCTGGCGTGAGGGTGGTGTACTTTTCATAGTGGTTTGGGCCTGGCCACCCTGACTCAGGCCTCAGAGAGGGTGCCTCACAGTGACCTTAGCTGTATAAGGCTCAGGGAAAGCCAGTCTTTTTTCCCCCAACATTTTCCTAAGTCACAGAGAAAGAGCCTTCATCCCGGTTCCCACCCTCCGTCAGCAGGGGCTTTGGCTTCCTTGGCTGTATCGGGCTGTTCTTGTTTCAGCTGCAGGGGCTTAGGTGTTTGATCTTTTTCTGCTCTCCCGCTGGAGAGACCCAAACAAGCCAAGTCAAAACTATCAACAGGAAAAGTGCCTTAGGTCAAGAATGCAGCCAGAATAGCTCTGTGCCTGTGGCTCTGACTCAGATCTGCTGGGGGAGACCTTTACCTGAGCAGCACAAAGTGTGGAATGCTGTCCCCAATTGCTCTGCCTTTGGCTCCCACCACAAGGCCTTGCTAGTGAAAGGAGCCTTCAGGGCCGACAGGCATCTGGGTTAATGGTGACAGTGGACTGGCACCCAAGTGCTGAGGCCTGGGACCTTAGCCGCAATCCTGTCATGCCACCTGATGACACTGCCATAAAAAGACAGGTTTGGTCAAGAAAATTGCCATGTTTTGTGGACATAATTGGGAATTTCAGGAGAAAAATACTTTCTGGTACTTAAAAACTATTTTTATTTTATGTGTATGAATGTTTTGTCTATATATATCATATGTAAATATATACATATACTATATGTATATGCACATGCCTAGTGCCCAGGGAGGCCAGGAGAGGGCATCGGATCCTGTGGGACTGCAGTTACAAATGGCTATGAGTTGCCATGTGGATTTGAACCTGAGTCCCCTGGAAGAACAGTCAGTGATCTTAACTGTTGAGCCATCCCTCCATCCCCTATTTTCTGTTATATAAAAGCCTTTGAATGTTTGGCTCAAGATGCAGCTCAGTGGCAGAGCACTTAGCTATACACGAGGCCCTGGAGAGCCCCTGGGTTTAACCTCAGGCATTCTCTTTCTGTGATTTCTCTGTTACTCTGCTCTTTCCTGAGAGGCTCCCCCACTTTCTTGCTCCTTTCTATATACCCTCTTCTTTGAGAAGAATTTAGATTTTGGCACAATTTCTCATGATTTCACTACTTCTTTGCCTAATGATAGAAGTTGAAGAGAGGTACACAATACATATTCTTTTTCTTTCTAACTGTTATGTCTGGAAACTCTGCCTCAGAGCCCCCTTCCTGCTCCAAGTCCTGCCCTTCAGAAAGCCCACCAAGCGGTGGCTCCTCCCCTAAAGCTTCTCCAGACCATGCCTACAGCGTATTTAAACTCCAGTCCACAGACCTGTCACATAGTTTCTCCTCTTTCCCTGAGATCATGTGGGAATGCTTTGCTCAGATTTAACCTGAAATTTTAATTTGGCTTGATTTTGGTTACTGCATCAGTGGAGATGCCCACTACCAGGGATTTCAAATACTTACCAATCTTCTCCAGTCTCATAGACTCTTCCTTTAAATATGGCAAAAGTTGCACAGGCCCTTCATTCAAGTGATGTATTTCTTTATTTTCTGATTTATTTTGACTAGTTCCAGACCCCACCCCCAGTTCCCTCAAGCTGTGAACAAGGATCACACTCTGCAGGAAGACACACACATACTTTTTTTTTTTTTTTTTCTTTTTTCTGAGACAAGGTTTCTCTGTGTAGCTCTAGCTGTTTGGAACTTTCTCTGTAAACCAGGCTGACATTGAACTTAAGTGATCTGACTGCCTCTGCCTCTGGAGTGCTGGGATTAAAATCATGTCTCACTTTCCTTGACATGAGGAAGACTGCTTTTCACAGTAGCTTCAGGGACTCTTCTAAAAAGCATGAAAAGGGAGACAGAATAGCCTATTGGAAAATACAAAGAGAGTAGATATAAATCGCCTGTAAAGAAAGACATGAACACGGGCATTACTGGTCAATATGCATGTGTTTGATTTCCACACCCTATCTATTCTGTTCATGCCTTTTCCTAGAAACTTTTTTGTATCTTGGGATAGTTCTGTGCTACAGCTCTCTCTCCATGGTCTCTCTCTCCATGGTCTCTCTCTCCATGATCTCTCTCTCCATGATCTCTCTCTCCATGTCTCTCTCTCCATGGTCTCTCTCTCCATGGTCTCTCTCTCCATGGTCTCTCTCTCCATGGTCTCTCTCTCCATGGTCTCTCTCTCCATGGTCTCTCTCTCCGTGGTCTCTCTCTCCGTGGTCTCTCTCTCCGTGGTCTCTCTCTCCGTGGTCTCTCTCTCCATGGTCTCTCTCTCCATGGTCTCTCTCTCCATGGTCTCTCTCTCCATGGACTCTCTCTCCATGTCTCTCTCTCCATGGTCTCTCTCTCCATGGTCTCTCTCTCCATGATCTCTCTCTCCATGTCTCTCTCTCCATGA
>PVIH01014495.1:31306-53671 GCA_004025045.1 Sigmodon hispidus | reverse complement strand
AGTGAGTCAGGTGTTCCTCTAGGTGGAGTGGGATCCAAAGGGTCAGTCCAGGGTGTTTCTGATCCCAAGCTGTTCCGTGGTTGTGGTTTGCCGCTTGGGCATGTTTGGCTTTTTTTTTTTTTTTCTTGTTTGTTTGTTTATAGACCACTAGTGAGTGAATACATCCCCTGCTTATCTCTCTGAGTTTGTGAGACTTCGCTCAGGAGGATATTTCAATGGTATAACTTCACATGCACTTTGAGAGTTTAATACTAATATAACCCTATTTATTCACACCTTTTCACTTGAATGATTGTACAGGCAAGTCCCTTGTGTTTTAAGGACTCCTATACAATTTTATTGATGACAAAGTATGTATTAAAAGTGAAGTAAATAAGATGTATTTCCTATATCAGAACTATGTTCTCATTCACAGAATATTATTTGGAGGAGTGGAGAGTTTTCTTTGTCCCATACATAACTTAAGAAGACTCATTAAGCTCTTGATCTATTATTAACATACTATTGTTTGTATTTGTACTCTCTTCCAATCAGTATAACATGAGAGGGAAGGCTATAGTTAACCAAACATTAATCCCTGTATAGTATTTATTAGGCTGAATCAAACACAAAAAATGGCAATCTATAAACCAATACTAGTGTTCTTCATAGATGCTATAGATGCTGAAACCATAAAGTATATCAAATCTTATATGTACTGAATGTCTACCTATACACACATCTAACTTTGAATTATAAATTAGACGCAGTAAGAGATCAGCAACAGCAATTAATATGAAAATGATTATACAATACAGTGTTAGAAAAGTTACTTGAATATGGTCTCCTGAAATTAAAAAAAAAATTACAGACAGTTTTTAGACTATAGCTACCTGTGGTGAAATAAACAAACAATTGTGGGTGGTTGGAGTGGGTGCGTTGGGGAGGCACAGGGCATCCTGTGAGAGCACACTCCTCCTTTTAACAGGCTCTTCCTAGCTTCATAACTATGCTGCAATTTCCCCGCCACTAAATTCTACAACAGAGTGTTGTGAAATTAAAAAAATCTTTTTATGATATTATTTAAATATTTAAAGAATGTATATTTTAATTTTTAAAATTTTTTAAATTATTTGTTTAGAAAAATCATTGCTGTAGATATGCTAAACTCAATTTGAAAACTGAAGCAAGAAAGTGATATTTATTCCAAAATCCAAACATTAAATGTAAATTTAGAGATTTCTTCCACTTTCAGTAGGCTATTCAAATCAATTATTAGCTTAAATAAAATAAAGCAAATTATTATTTAGTAGATAAAGAAACATTTTCAGATAAAAGTAATCCCTGCACAGATTCATGCTCCAGGAAGTGTTCTTCTATCTTTTCTCAGCTCTATTTTGTTGATTTCAATGTCATCACATTATGCTTACTTTACACAGGCTTCACTGACAGACAACCTAGACATTTTAAAGAAAAAATACAGCAATAGCTTTACAAAGAACTATAAATCTGACTATTTATTGACTTTATACATCCTAGTAACAGGAGGAACAGATAGGTAGATAAACTCTCTTAACTCCAAAAGCTTGCTGCAATTGCTGTATAAGCCTTAGTCCAGTCTCAATCCTGTTTGCAAGACAATAACCAACCAAAAAAAAAAATCATTATACAAAGCTAATCACCATGAGCACATTTTGGTGCTTTTATTGAGAAGGGGCAGAATGGGGCTTCAGCGCATCAACCACTCATTCTTTATTTGCAATATCCCATGTCTTTCCAGAGGGCACCAGAGGAGAGTTGTATCAGTGACTGCAAATCAAGCCTGGGAACACTGTCTCTGGATGGTGCCAGTGCTTGTCTGAAGTAGTGAGGAGCTTCAAGTAGCTGAACAGCCCATATAGCAGTAAAAAGCTGTAAGATATCGACACGCTCAGCTGCATCTTGTTAAAAGCTTCCTGCGGGTTGGCAGAATGAAATCTTTATTTAAAATACACAAACTATTGTCAAGGGAAAGATGGAAAGAGAACACAGTGAAAGGGCCAAATGCTTTGCTTAACCCAATAGAAGCAGCAGTAGAAAAGGAAAGTAAGTAGCCACACTGTCGGCGGCAACAACAGAGGTGACTAACATCACATCAACATCCATCTGCTCTTCCCAGGGTATCAAAATGCATTATTTCTTTTATTATTAATTATATTTCCAAGGGGAGGATAAAGATATTATGGATAGCAGAGAGGAAATCATTTCTGCTGCCACTTGGCATTGAGTAGAGTAGCATATGAAATGAGCTAGTGATGACAGGAAGCATGGCTGCATCCTTGAGTCTCAGCATCCCTCTTACCAATCAGATCCAACTCCCTGTTGGTAGTCAGAGGCTGCCTAACAAAGTTCATGCAAAACCATTATTGAACATTAACAGGAAGGAACTGAGACAAGACTGGCTGGGGTGTATTTTGGGATAGAGAAGAAGCTGTGAGGAGGAACAGAGAGGAGGGTGGAGGTGGCTGAGATAGGGAAAGGAGGAGGAAGAGAGAGGAGGGAGGGAAAGAGGAAGGAGAGAGGGAGGGAGACAAAGAGACACAGAGAAAGAGAGAACTAGTCACCATCTTGGACAGACAACACATAAGAAAAGCAAGTGCTCTGTATAATTGCATAAAGATGTCACATGCACATTCTTACACAGCATGTGTCACTTGTTTTACATACTGACATTTCCAAAAGCAGTTTTAAGATACAATGACTGTACCTGTGAAACTTTCTGAATTGGTGAATACTGTGGCTTTAAGGAGGCTGATCAGCGAGCCTAGAAGAGGGGAGGTCACTAATGAAAAACCAAAGAAACTAGACAAGAATTAAATTGGGCATGAAGAAAAAGGAGAACACCGAGAAAAATAACTCATTTATGTTGAAGCTTTATGCCTTGTGGGGTGGAAGTGGCTCATAGTTATTTTTTTTTCCACCAGAATGCTCACATCTTTAGCCAAAAGATGCTTTCAATGCTCCGGGTTGTTATTATTACCAATGGGATAATTATTTTGGTTTCTCTTTATTTCAAGCACCAACAGAGTGATGTGCTGTCTAGCAGGAGATAGCATTTGTTGTCTCTAGCTGTGTTCTGATCAGACATGATTGTAAAGCAAAGAAAGCCTTTATTCTATTCTTCCCACCCAGTCCTTGTTTACTCAGTACCTACCTTTATTTTTCTTGGGGAAGACAGATAAGTTCCTCTCACTAAAGCCCCAAGTTTGAAGTGCATCTCGCCCAAACAGCACAGACCTTGGCACTGGGGTGCCATGGAGGCAATAATGGACCCACTCCTTCATGTACCTGTGGGCATCCTCCCCGGAGTATGGAGGCTGCTTCCCAGCAACTCTTCTACGGGTTTTCTTCTGAATAACAGGCACCTTGGTTGAGCCCCTTCTCTCCCTCAAGCTTCACCAAACTGTCCAGCGCCCAAACTGCAAACTACATCCAGTATTAGAAGCACAAATTTGACACAAGTGACCATTTTTTCCCTACATCTGACTGTATTGCAAACTACAGCTCTGTCCTTTACCCTTCACACCCCTATCCCTGGCCCCTAACCGCCAGCCAGCCTCCCTCCTAGGAAACCTAGGGCGCAGAGTGTAGACACCTGCAGAAGCGCGCACCTGACCCGACGCTGTCCGGCGCCCAGTAGCCAGCAGGTGCTCTTCACTCCCAGCTCAGGGTTGAGGCCGTGCCTAGCTAACCGGGCTCTGGTCCCTGTCTTCTCAGCATCCTGCCGCCCCCCGCCAGCCCTGCCCGCCGCGGCCGCGCCGCCGCAGCCATCAAGTGGCTCGTTAAGGAAATGCAGGTGAGCGCGGGCGGCGCGCAGGGCCGGGTGCGAGCGCCTGTGCGCGAGCGCGAGCAAACAGAGTGCGAGCTTCTGCCTCCCGGGCGCTCCCGCTGCAGCCGCCCAGCCCGCCCCGCCCAGCCCGAGCGTACCGCCGCACCTGCGGGCACTCACCGCCCAGGCGTCTGCGGGACCCGCGGGCTCCGAGCGCGTTGCCGCCCTCCCGCGCCGCCCTCGCACACGCAGGTCCCACTTTTAAAGAAGCCTAAGCGCTGCAGCCCACCGACACCTAGTGCTGCCGGCTGTGGCTGTTCTCTCTCCATCTGCAGTTGAGCCCGGACCCTGGAAAGACAGTTCTCTGTTGGCCTGGCAGAAAGGAAAGGAAGACTCCTCGGTTCCCGAGGAGAGCGGAGCGGCTGCTCTGTCTTGTAAGTAAAACTGCTCTCTATTCCTGCTCTCTAAAGTGAGGCGTCTACCGAATGCTTTCTCCCCGTTCGTTTTACCAGGGAATAACTTGCCTTATATAACTTGAGTAATTTCTACCTGAGAAGTGCTTCGTTAAACATTTTTTTGTGGGTTTCTTTGTGGTTGATCACTTAGGAGTGTGTGGATGTGCAGCCTTCCCAGGAGTCTGATTGTTAAAGGCTCATTGTTCGAGGGCTGCTGGAAGACTTGGCTTCTGAATGTGTTGGTAGGCTCATTGAAGGACTGTTACCTAGAAGAAGCTTGAGGATTCCCATCCCACTGCCTCCTCCCTCCTGTCACCTTCAACCCTGGTCCACCCCCAAGTTCCACCCTTTGCTGACTTCAGTGGTTTGCTTGTTTTATCTTTAGTTCTAAGGATCGCTAGCAAATTAATTGGGTCAAGGCAAAGTTAATAAAGATGGTTTGCAAGACTAGAAGAAACCCCTGTTCGGATGACTTCATGTCTGTGAGCAGTTTATGTGTGGAGGAAGTCTTGGCATCAGCCTAGGTGGAGAATTTGGTGAAGTTAATTTGGAGAACTGTGAAAAATGCAGTGTGAGAGCGGGCTGAGCCTGTGACTCTGACACAGCCGGTTATGAACTGTGACAGGCTCATCAGCCGCTGAGAGGTTTAAGGTGTCTCCTAAGGCTGAATATCTCTGCATCAAAAACTTTTGCAGGTAGCATTTCTCTTGGACTAGCATCCCCTGTCATTGGCTGCAGCTCTTCTGTGAATTCTAGTAGGTTACTCTTTCTCTCTCCCTGAAAGGGTTAATGGTACCTTCAAAGGATAAGAGGCATGTGTAGCTTAACAGTCGCCAATATGTTGTAATATCTAAATAAAACCTTTGTGTTATGTCAGGAAAAATATAGTTGAGTCAGTTTGTTTTGCACAAGAGGAAAGAGAATCAATAATGCTTCAGCATTTTTTCCTCTTTATCACTGCCAAATGGGTTCTGAATCTAATTCTTTGTGCACTGTTACAGATACAGTAGGTACAGTAGGAATTGCAGGTTAGAATAAACTGAACTAATTTTAACACAAAGTTCTTTGATACAATTACACTCATAAAGACTGGTGGAGAATAGTGGGTAGAAAAAGGAGTCGTTGTAATTTATCATTAACTTTCAGGTTTTGTCTTAATATAAAACATGCTTTTTCAAATAAAACCTTGAAAAATTATACTAATTAGACTGCAAATTACAACTAATTTTCAGGCAAATTTTCTTTATAATAATCACCTACTATTAGTGATTTTTCAAATTTATGTGACACTTACAGTCAAAATATTGTTACCTCTATATTAACTCAAATAGATGAGCAAAAATTTTCACTGGGCATTGATTTTAAGAACATGAAAAAGGCAAAATGGTTAAAAATAGACATGGTACCTAGAATTGTGCCATCTTCTTATGGGCCTTTCTGATTGTCTTGGGATGTAAGTTTTAGGGTGGAGAGAGAGGACAATGGAGGATGAAGGGTGATCATGGTGATACAAAGTTATTATAGATGGAAATCACTTTGGAAAGATGTGTCATTGTCTCTTCAGCATCACTTTATTTCACACCCAAATTGTAAAGATCTTGTATCGCTCTCCGGTGCTATTTCTTTTATTGGTTGGCTTAGAAATTAATCTAAATAAACTAAGACCATTGGTTGATCAAATTTGGATTATGTATTTTACCTCATCATTTATGATCTCACATCTGTAAATAATATATGGCATTTGAAAAAAATATTAAAAAATAAAAGGATAATTTCTATAAGCAGCCACACTTAAGAGTGAACCAAACATACAATTACATATATTTTACTACATACGCATTTCCTCACAATAAACAGGAGAGCTGTTCTCTCTGTCTTATTACTCAGAGCAGAAATTTATAAACAACATTAATAATAATGAACTGACACCCATTCTGCCTCAGTTATAATTATGTCATAGTGTTAAGAAGGATAACCTGAATTAAAGCTGTTTCTTGTCAAGTCAACAGAGAAACCTGGTAACTGTTTCTATAACCATGGAGAGGTCAGGCCTAGACAGGGTGATTAAATTGTTACCTTTTGTCACCATCGGTCTTTGGTCTTTGTCATACAGGAGTTGCAACTTTAAAGTTGAAAGAATAAAGTTGCTAGTGTCAGCAGTAATGCATTTTATTATGCAATTGTTCTTGTTATTCAGATCAGATAATGGCCTTATGAAATACATAAGCAGTCTGCAGGGAATGAATGATTAATTCCTCTAACATGTGCTTACCAAAGGAGTTTTTACTAATAAAATGCTGTGTACCTGAATTTGCTCACAGTTGCAGTTGGCCAAAGCAAACATACCTTCCTTTTACTTAATGTCATCATAGGACTCATAAGTCTATTCAAGTAACTATAGCAACATAAAGATAATTTTGTAGAACACATGGTCATATATTTTATGAAGCTCTGGATAGGAGAATCATTTTCTTAAAAGACTTAATTTAGAAAGCAAAGCAATGTTAATTAGGTCTAGCATTGGAATGCTGAACTACTGAAAAAAATTATTTTTCTTCGTCTGTTCAGTGTTGGGATTTCTATCATGTATTGCGGGTAGGGTGTATGACTCAAGAATGTGAGGATGCAGAGTATTTCAGTATCAATGACACTTCCCTTAGGGTTGTTAGGTGGAGTAGAAAGCTAAAATATTGCCCTTACAAAGCTACCTGGATACACATTTAACACTTTACAGATAAGTAATAATAAACCTCACAATTGAGGCTGTAATTTGTTCAAATAATTTTGTGATTATAAGCATATCTTAAATGTAATTTTTAGTAACACTGTATTTTTAAATATTCTAGAGGATATGTTAAAAAACAGGTGACTTTTATGCATATTACACATTTAAAATAACACACATAGCTTATTTTAAAGTTTTAAAACTATTATTTGTAGAGTATCATAATTATTAAAAATTATTGCTTATGTATGTATTTACACATCCATCAACTATATATTTGTCTATCTCTGGAAGTACAATACATAACCTTAAGAATTCTCTGTTATTTGAGGCAAATACATTAATTCAGAAGTATATTTTTGGATATACACCTACAGTGAGTTTAATAAACTTCTTCCATAAAATAATATAATAAACATTCTCAATTATGCCATTTAACAAGTTAGATTGAAAAATATGTGAATAGAATTTTGTATTGAGTTGAATGACATTGCAACTCACTTGTTACTGTCTTTAAGTGCATTTTTTTAACTTTCAACTATATTTAGTTCACTTGGATTTTATTACTCCAAAGCATTGAGAATCAAAATGAACAAATTAATTTCATGAATACAGTCAACAGTATAAAAGTTAACTGTACTCACAGCAGGATTTTCAAACTTGTTCAAGGTGTACTGAATAAAGACAAGTAACTAATGTACGAATAAATGAATGGAATCTTGAGGGGAAGACACTGAGGGTACAAAAAGTGTTCTGTGATATTTTGTGTGTTATCTAAGAGAGATAGTCTGGACTCTGTAACTAAGTATTGTCTGTCTGTTAGGGACTTTTGTAGCAGTTTCCTAACATTTCAATTTCAAAACTGTATGAAACAATCCAGCATAATTACTGATGTAATTGGGTCTAACATTTGAAAAATTGTCAGATTATACTGTGATAACATAAGAACCTACTTAGAAGTAAGAGACAAATATCTTGTTTACAAAGGGGCAAAGTTAATGGTGTTGAAACCATGTTGGGCAGGCATTGGTCTGTTGTTTCTTTCATTGGATGCCCCTTCTCCAGAGAACCAGAATGGAATTACTTGAAGGGAGGACACAGTATCTTCTGCTCCACTGAAGCACCCTTTACTCCTTCCAGTGAGAAAATATCCCACAAATTACTTTCTTTGAATAGCATCTTTGCAATCAAATAGAGGAGTTTGAAAACACAGAGTGGGGAAAACCAACCAAACAAACCAGAAGCCCTTAGTTGCTTTAGTCTTTCATCTTCTCTTTATTTTTACATATTTATTGTTTTACAACATCACATTTAGATAGTGCAATTTATGTAAATTGCTGTTTTTCTAAATGCATGTTGCAGACTGTGAAAGCTACAAGGAAAACAAGAAATATACTTTCAGTTTTTACATGTTAAAGATACAACCAAAGATTTCAAATATAAAAAGATATAAACATAAAATGAATTTCCCATTTTACAAAGTGTTTTTTTTTTTTTTAGCCAATCTTTGTGTACTTTGCAATGTGTTGTCCAATTATAAACTTGGAGAACACATTGCAAACCTTATAGTAAATTATCACCAGACAATCTAGTAACATAAAAAATATAGTTCATCCTCCAAAAACTTTTCATATGACAGCATGTCATGATATAGAGCACAATGTTTGCTATAAATATCTTTTGCATCTTAGGCATTTATAGTCTTAATATAGATAGCATGATCAAAAATTATAGGAAGCACATAATAATCAATTATTAAAACGATTCTAACTCACAGGTAACATGATTTATAATTGATTAATTCACAATCAAATAAAGCCCAACAATATACAAAGACCTTATTTTTTATGTTTTGATTTCTAAATACAATATTAAATATTCTCAATCCTGAAGTTGTGTTGAAATAAAAAAAAAATCTCCTCTGTACTCAAATGCACATCTACATACATTAGGTGATATAGAAAAGAATGGAAGAAATTTATGCATGAATATACATCTCATTTCAGTTTAAAGATGGATTAAATAAAAATGTATATAATTTTATCTGGGATGCCTTGTATAATTGTTTGAATAATCTCAAAAAGGAATAAAACTGTTTTAATCAAGTATAGAATTTGTGAATATTTAAACTAATTATTTCTGATAGTCACAAGTACTTAAGTAGACAGTTCCAAATGCAGGAACATTCATTGAATTAAAATGTGCTTAAAACTTTTTGAAAGCAATGCAAACTTATATTTAAACAACCTAATTAGTATTAAAAAGGTGAGGTTTTTAGTGGGTATGCGAATGAATAAGATAGCCAGGAATATGTTGTGTGCATATGTTCTCTATACATATTTATTATTTTACAACATCACATTCAGGTAGTGAAATTTATGTAAATTGCCTTTTCTCTAAATCCATGTTATGGAGTGTGAAAGCTGCAGGGAAAAGAAGAAACTCACATTTAGTCCTTAAATGTTAATGAAGTAACTAAGTATACTAAATGTGGGCATGAAGCCTACATTTTGTTATCTATCTTTGGTTTTCATAGATGGTTCAAGTAGTTTAGGACAAAAGTCCTGAGCAAAGCATTCTTCGCTTACAAGCAAACAACATATTGTTTTATATTCTATATCTAAAACAAAACAAAACGGAAAAAGAAAAACATCCATAAAATTCCACCAAAGCCAAGGACAATAGAGTATTTTCCATTTCAGATCTCTAGCTGGATTTAGCTACTAATCTAGTCACTAATCTAGCTTTTCTCAAAGGAGTAACCACAGGCAGGCATGCACGTACACACACACACACACACACACACACACACAAACACACACACACTAGTGTCCCTTAATGCTGTACCAATACAATGATCTGGAATCTTCATGAACATGGTCAGATATTCTGCTGAAATGTAGAGGAAAAGAATAGAGAGATGGGATATTTCTTCTTCTTCCTTATCTACCCTTTGCTTCTTTCCCAAATACTGTTTTAAAATCAGAAGGTTTTTTTTTTTTATTTTTTACACTTTAGAATTCAGCCTTCAGAATAATGGGGAAGTCTTACTCTTTCACGCATTGCATCACATTTCCAATTTTACCCTTGCCTTCAGGTATCCATACAGGACCCAGACAAAAGCAATTTATCATTTTGTAATTTATTTTTTATTTATTTTAGAAAAATTATCAAAGATAAGACAATTATGCCAATACTATAGATACAATAAACATTAGGGTATACATCTCCCCCTCTTTTGTCTCTAATTTATATAATATTGTTGTAGTAATCACCATTCAGCATGTAATAAAACGTTATTATTACACAGTGCACTTAACAACAGAACCCACATAGGTCCCTGGTATTCATTGACCTTTCTATATGTCAAAAACTACTAAGTAAAATACCCATTATAATAGAGAAATATGACTGGCCAAGTTATACTGACCTGTAGTTTTACGAAATATAACCAAATCATTAAAAACATTTTAATTCCAAAGTTGAAAAAAACCTGTGGTTTTATGAAATATAACCAGATCATTAAAAAAGAATAAGTTCAACATACCAAAAAACCAAACCAAACCAAAAACCTTTCCAATGTCTCACCCACTCTACATAGGGTACATATTTGGATTGGTATGCTCTGTCACGGTCCCATACTCTATCTCTGAGTCAGAGACAGCTCTTCTAGAAGCAGAGTGGAATCTGTAATGCATATTTAGCAGCAACAGCCTTTCTGTCTTCCTCTGTAATATGTTGGCAACCTTCTTTATCTTCTAAACTGGATTGTGCCACTGCCAATTCCTCATGTGTGTCACACTCTCCAAATCAAGAGAATCAGTAAAGCATGGTGAGCACTTACTGCTCTGTCTTCATGTTGATATGGGGCACTAATACATCTCCAGGACACTATTGCAGTTAAAACTCCCACCAATCCCTTGCATTTTCAAATCACAGTATACAAGTTACAGTTAGCATTTCTATTTTTGCTTCAGTTATAACCATGGAAGAAATGTTTTGGCTTTTTTGACAGAAAACAGAGAAACTAAAGAAATTCTGTTGACATTTAAAGGATTGTGAGATAGCTTGATAGGAGGTATTATAATATTCACTTCGTAGAAAACTACAAAGGAAAATCAGAATAAAGTAAAATTTATATTTTTAAAAACACATTGTAATTTTATGTGCCCTTAAATTTAATAAATTATTCTAATAAATTTGTGTCAAATTCATGAGAAAATTCCTGACTAGATTTCAGAATATTTCCCTTTGTGTTCTTCATAAATGGACTTAATACAGGATACAATAATGTATTACTATCCAGTACTATAAACACAGACTACTTGTAAGTAGTGCAATGATGGTATGATGCATTAACCTAAAAAATTATAGTTCAAAATATTGTAGCTTTGTTATGTACAACACAAAACCAGAGAAATTTATTTTTTCTTTACTTAAAATTTCTTGGTGTATTCATAATGCACTAATTAGTTTCCCTTTTCTTCATTTATCATTTTATTTTTGAGATTATACCACCTATTCCTTCCTTTCCTCTATTCTTATTCCCCTTTAAATCCATGGCTTCCTTTGTGACTAATTGTCTTTGCATGTATAATATATCAATTCATTGTCCAGTTACTACCTATGTACGGTGTTTGTTCCAAGAATCATTCCTTGTAATGGCAGTGTGTGAGTATGTTCAGTGGCCTCTCAGCATGGAATCATGTTCTGTATGGTATGTGTTCTCTATTTGTTTTCTCCTAGGAAACACATGTGGTTTCCCCTGTAAAACATGGTTCAGTATCATCATTTATAATTTTGTGGTTGAAAAAGATTTTTTTTTTCTTTTTGGCAGTACAATTCATTGAATTTGATTGAATGATTGAATTTGGTACTTCATTTCTCCATTTCTGTGGTCAACAGTAAGATATGCCTTCTTATAAAAAAATGGATGGCTGAAAGACTGTTATTTTTTATGGTACTACAGAAACTTTGGTAACTTGTCAGCTTTAATAATGCATTACAAACTTGCAAAGTTACAAAACCTAGATTTTAAAGTAGGTCAGTGCATCACACGTAGTTTTCTTAGGGATATGTTTTATGTGTGTATATCTGTGTGTCTGTATGTGTTTTGTGTTTGAGAGGGGGAGAGAAAGAGAGAAAGTAAGATAGAGGAAAGAGAGATTTGTTATGTGTGTAAGCAATTTTATAATTGTCTTATTAGTATAGATATTTTTTCTGCAAAATAGCAACAATCAATAATATTGCATTGTGAACTATTATCTAATGAACCTGAGGATGAATCAATAGTAGAGGCCAAGTTAGAAGAAATCAGGTGATTCCTAACAAAACAATCTTCTTACTTTTGTTCAAATCCTTTCTTTAAAATTTTGTTTCAAATTCCTCACTCTTAGACATTTCTTTGGCCTTTATAGGGACCTGGTATATTTCAGACACATAAAGATCCATCAGCCTTCTTGTAGTACAAAGAGGTATTCAATTATGATCTTAAAATAGAAATACACTGGTATTTTTATTGTCCATTTGCATCTCACTTATTACTATTAAATATAAAATAGTTTCATAAATATTACATCATTACTTAAGAAGAAGGCATTACAACTTTAATTTTCCACCCAATGACAGGTGCTTTAGACTCACAATTGTCGATGGTTAACAACACTTTCTGCTTTCCAGTTATGTGTGTTTGATTTCTAGCTACTGTATATCAATGACCAGTGACTTACAATCACCTGTTACTCCAGCTAAAGGGGATCTGCGATTCCTTTCTGGATTCTGAAGGGACTGCCACTCATACACACATCACCCCAGCCTCCATACACTAAAAATAAAGTGAAATTTTTGAAGTAAAAGAACCATTTATGATCTTATTTTTATCTTAGGTTTTTGACATTTTTATTCTGAGTTATCTTCTCATAAACTCAAAACTCAAATCCAAGTAGATCAAAGACCTCAACTTAAACACAGCCACTTTGAACTTGATAGAAAAGAAAGTGGGAAATACAATTCTAGAAATTGGCATAGGTGACCACTTCCTAAATATAACACCAGTGGCACAGACACTAAGACCAACAATCAATAAGTGGGATCTCCTGAAGCTAGGAAGCTTCTGCAAACCCAAGGACACTGTCAATAGGACAAAACGACAGCCTACAGAATGGGAAAAGATTTTCACCAACCCTACAAGTGATAGAGGACTGATCTCCAAGGTATATAAAGAGCTCAAGAATCTAGAGCCCAAAACCTTGAATAACTCAATCAAAAAATGGGGTACAGATCTAAAAAGGGAATTCTCAGCAGAGGAACTACGAATGGCTGAAAGGCACCTGAAAAAGTGCTCATCATCTTTAGCCACCAGAGAAATGCAAATCAAAACAACTTTGAGATACCACCTAACACCTGTTAGATTGGCTAAGATAAAAGGCACAGATGACAGCCTATGTTGGAGAGGATGTGGAGCAAGGGAAACACTCCTCCATTGTTGGTGGGAGTGTAAGCTTGTTCAGCCCCTTTGGAATGCAATATGGCAGTTTCTCAGAAAATTGAGAATCAGTCTCCCCAAGGACTCAGCAATACCACTTCTGGGTGTATACCCTAAAGTCATACTCCAAAGGCATTAGCTCAACTATGTTCATAGCAGCATTATTTGTAATAGCAAGAACCTGGAAACAACCTAGATGTCTCTCAACTGAAGAATGGATTAACAAACTGTGATACATCTACACAATGGAGTACGAAACAGCTGTGAGAAAAAATGATATCCTACATTTGCAGGCAAATGGATGGATTTGGAGAATATCCTCCTGAGCGAGGTATCACAAACCCGGAAAGATAAGCAGGGGATGTACTCACTCATTAGTGGTCTCTTAACAAACAAACAAGAAAAAAGCCAAGCATGCCCAAGCTGCAAACTACAACCACTGAGCAGCTTGGGATCACACACACCCTGGACTGACCCTTCGCATCCCACTCCACCTATAGGAACACCTGACTCACTCTTGAGAGAGGAGGGACAAAACTGGAATTGCCAGGAGTGGAGACTGATCTAAGCATTATTGGGTTAGTGGGACCATGGGACTGTCTACTGCTTGCCCAGGGAGTGGATGGGGAGTTGTGGAGAAGAAAAAATGTGGAAATCCTGATGTGGTGGGAGGGAGAAGGGACCTTGAATAAGGATATACAGGGATAGAAAAAAATTCAGAGGGAGAGCTGAACACAAAGTAATTTTATGTGTCGCAAACTTATTTGTATTATCACCTTTGATAAGTCATGCTTATGATTTTTATTTTATTTATAGTTATTGTTAACTTAGCATTTTAAATTCATTTTACTGTTTTTCTTGATAAATACAAAATAAATAAAGAAAAAAAGAAGTATTCAAATAGCAGATATTAATAGTTAATAGTTAATATTATTGACTCTTAAGTATATGCAAGTCACTACTTAAGTGATATATATACATATGATATTTATCATATATAATCTTATTTATCTCCATATGAGTTATAAAAGGAAATATAATCATTACATTTATTTTAAAGATGCAAGAATTAAACACAAAGAAGATTATTAACTTTTCCATTATCTTGCTTACAGATCCTGTAGTTTAAATCCCCTTACAATACTGACCTCTTGGTGCACAGAATTGTGTAGCTTTATAAGTGCTCCTCAATATACAGTATTTATCCTTAAGAGGAATGTCACATTTTCATAACTTCTGAACATTTAAGGTGGAGAAGGTGAATGGCACTTGAATTGCTTTTGCAATATTTTGTTTTAAAATGAATCAAGTATCAGTAGGTACTCTTAGGTATCTATTAACAGTTGGCCACATATTCTGTGGTTGCATGAGCACCTTTATAAACATTGCCATACTCAGTGACTGTTGACCTAGAGGTACAGAATTTGGAAAGCAACCAAGAATCTGATAACCCTGCACCATAACTATGGCAAAATGAAAATGCAAAGAAGGGAGGATGGACTAATGTTGTGTGAAACTTATGATGGTCTTTGAATATCTTAGGCCAGTGGCAATAATTCAGGTGAATACATATGCACAATCATTTTACACAGGAGTGTCAGACATAGTAGATACAAAACAAAACCCGAGGGTGCAGCAGAGAACCCCAAAAGAAAGTTAAAATTACATGTAAACACTACTCTTATTTATATATTCTCATTACCACATATTTTAGCAGCAATAATACTAAATAACTTTTTAAAATTTAATTGTAATAATTAAGCACTTTTAATTTATAGTATTTCCATTTGTTGCTTCTTATTCTTACAGTTACTTAGTTGACTAAGTGGAGACAAATGGAACATCCTTCATAGCTAAATGTTGGAATGTATGTATGTCTGTCTGAATGTATGTCTGTATGCATGCATGTATATATGGTAACTAAACTATTACATTCATAGTAACAAATCTAAAGAGCCAAATAAATCCTCCCCATAATACGTTATTGCTTTTCTACTATGTGAACAATAATTTGTATATACTGATGGAAATTTATTGTAGTGATATTGAAAGGACAAAAGAAACAGGGAAGCTACTCTTTGACTGTTCTGATGTATGAAATCTCAATAAAAATATTAGCTGTGATTTCTTAATGTGCTGCATCATCAACACTTGCTTTGGACAACCACTTGTCAAGTTGTACTTTTAACTAATACACTATGATAGTAAAGGGCACATGAAGAGTGTTTTTACCTTACATTAGTGGGGATGGAAGAATTTGAAGGAACAGAGAGTAAAACTGAAAATAAAATAGGCATTTAAAGTTTTCTGAGACTCGTTTCAAGTGCTTCAAATGCACCTTTCAGGCATAAGAGACAAATAGATTAATTACATTAGTGTCACAGGTGACACAATTTCTTTCTCACTAAGGTCTTCTGATTGCTTAAGAAAACCCAGTTATAATTCATCTACGAACTGAGAATTGACTAAAACTAGGTAACTTCATGATGTACACTTATCCACTACATACTTTTATTCAACTGCTAAGCTGTTAAACTACTTTATGACCTAGTTTGGGTATTCTGTCTTTGAAGAACCCAACATAGAAAGCATGTGCTAAAGGGAAAACAAGAAACCCTAAAATATATAGCATGTTAGTTGCATAATCAATTTATTTTGTTTCTACTTAAAGAGAAAGAAGATACAATCTTGAAGAATTATTTTCTTTCTGCTATATTCTTAAAAAGAGATTTATGTTTAATGCTATATATACATTATATACAATATTATTTAAATATGGAGGACATGTAGTAGATAAGGTCTTGCATTAGGTCTCCACAGAAAATTTAGTTCTATAAGAAAATTAGCAACTTCAAAATAGTCTTGACAAATTAGTGGCAGTGTCCAAATTTTTCTCTCACCAGGATGAGCCCATCACAGTGGTACTTGCCTGAGACCTTGATCTGTTTTATATCAAGTCTTGTTTTATATCGTTATTCCCTGTGGGTATTACTTTACCAAATTTTACATGACAAATACCTCATATTTTGTTTCTTCTACCTTATTTTCTCTATTATTTCTCATGTCCAATGATTCTGCAAACATTTGTTTTTCCTTTTACAATTAGGCAGTGGTGGTACTAAAGTTAATGTCATGAGAGACAGGAACTTTCATTATACAGATTTATATAGTTTTTACATCTGTTTTAATTTTCTTCAAAGAATTTTATAAAGCCATATATAAAAACTTTGAAGTGGACATAAATATATAGAGAAATTATAATAAAAATTATGACGAATAATGACGACTTATAATTTCTCCTTTTCTATTTGGAAAGGCAATATTATAGTTAAATGTATGTGTCCTTCAGAGAGTAATTGTGAATCTGGCTTAAGAGTGACTTGGCTGAGTGTTTCTTCCAGCTGATGACATTATCATTGCCTCCACCTTTTCTGGAACCTCTTCTTTTTGTGGCTTTCCTCAGGAAGAACCACTGACTGTACAGCAGTATTACTTCTGCATAACAAATTGATGAGCTTTCAGCTTATTCCCAGAAGCAGGTAACGGTTGCCATACAAAGTAATGATCTCACACAAAACGTTACGTTGTGCTTCCCCTGCCAACCTTGAAGTGGTCAGCCTAATTTGGCTTGCCAACCTGGAACTGTGCAGGATCCTCACTGGAGCCCAACATCCTTATACACAATGCTCTGCTTCTCACAATTTGGCTGAGCTCCAGGTTTTTGTTGCTGGAAATGTGACTGTAACATCTGTTGAGTATGACATGTATCTTGTTTTGCTCATCAATCTTAAGCATTTGGGTGCCCTTCTCAGGCTGTTGTACATACTATATAGCACAAAATTTGTGTTGAGGACAATGTCACAGTACAGAAGAGAAAAGTGTATGAAGTACTTTAGTTTTCAGTATGGCTTTGATAGTAGAAACTTCTGTAAAATCTTGAGTATTTTTTTTTAATGTAACTTGACCAGCGTTTGTTAAAATACCAAATTTTCTCATAGGTATTGGTATTGTGTGTGTGTTTGAGTGTGTATGCACTTTATGCATCCTAGGTGAGTGGAAATACTCCACCTCTGAGTTTTATACTCATCCCTTGAATTTCTTGAGATATGGTATCAGGTATTATTATGTATTTCATGCTGGATTTGAAAACTGATCTTGAAAGAAGCATCTTTTTACTGATGGTTCACTTATACTGGAATTGCAATGATTTAGCCTCACTGAACTGAAATATGGAACTCTAAGATGTTTAATTATAAATGATATAAAATGTATTAAGCCAAGTAGTCACAGCTTCCATCTTCATATTTTAATTAGTGGTTTAGAATTTTTGTAGTCCTGGTATCCTACTTAGAGCATCATGCATGATAAACAAGTGTTCATTCTACCCCAAGCCATGTTTCTAGCCCTACAACTTTATATTTTAAATGGTCATTGATTTTGTATAGGGACATTTAATACATGCAGGAAGTAAAATACATGTGATGCAATGGAAGTTTTGATACTGCCTACCTTAAAATAGTTCTGTGACCCAAAGAATGCACAATAAAGAGAGAACGTGTTATTGAATTCAGTGAATAACATAAATGGCTGTTGGAAAGAGAAAAGGAAGAATATACTTGAATTTTATTAGTAGAGAAAAGAATCCGTCTATTTGCTCTTGGTAAAAATCCCATAAACAGACATAGAGTGCAAAATACCTTTTTACTTACTACAAAGAGAGTAGTTTTAATTATTTTCATCTGTTTTTTTATTTTGGATTTTCTAATTTTGTAGGAAAGTTATGAAAGGAATACTTGGAAAACTATACAATATTATAGATTGCAACTGTGATTAAGTAGCAGTAACATTTGTGGTGACAATTAGTAGTTGCTTTTTTTTTTTTTTTTGGTTTCTGAGAATAGGATAGATAGTCCCATAATTCTAAAGCCCACACAATGATTTGGGAGTCATATGGCAGTCATCTCATAAATTTCAAATCAAATCCATTTAAAGTTTTGTGGGGTCATACATTCACTTAAAAAATCAGCAGAAAGATAAAAATATCAATAATTATATCAAAATTGTATAAATTAGACTATAGATAAAACTCCTGTAACAATGATATCATATAATAGATGTATGAAATAGGTAGAATTATTATTGTTATATATCGTTCCCAAGGTGAGCAATAAACATGATGAGAAGGCATAGTTTTACAAGGTCATTTTGAAATAGAGATTTATACCCCCTTGATGCTATTTCATCACCTAGAAGATGCTCTTCACCTCTAGGACCAGATATAGATAACATACAGAATGGAGTTCAAATTCAAATTTATCTGCAAGGAATTTTCCATTTCAGTCTTGTATAACTTAAGTGGTCACATGTACTTAAATGCAAGAAATTAAATTTGGGTTTTTTTTGTTTTTTTTTTGTTGTTTTGGTTTTTCCAAGGCAGTTTCTCTGTGCAGTCTTGGCTATTTTGGAATTCACTCTGTAGACTAGACTGGCCCCTTAAACTCAAAGAGATCTATCAACC
This sequence comes from Sigmodon hispidus, assembly GCA_004025045.1. Lineage (NCBI taxonomy): Eukaryota > Metazoa > Chordata > Mammalia > Rodentia > Cricetidae > Sigmodon > Sigmodon hispidus. The sequence goes on along the minus strand of PVIH01014495.1, from coordinate 34,702 downwards.
CTTGCATCATAAATCCATTAAAGGCATGTGATATCTATTGTCCCTTTTTTATTATTTATGTAATAATAACACATTTCTCATATTAATTAATGGTATATCATTACATATGCATATATATACAAACACACATATATATGAATCACACATGCATGTGTATATATATAGTACATATATCATATTTAATTATATATTTATATATTTACATATAAAACAGTAAAAATAAGTCAGTATCTATATATGCTCCAGAAAAGATCCCTTGATCATGATTAACCAAAAATGTTTTCATGTTATTATTTTTAAATAATCTTCTGAACATTCACACAATTTCTCATTTTACTCAATTGAATATGAAATCAATATTGACATATACCATTTTGTTGTGCATATCTCTGCATGTCATGCTTCTAAGAAGATATTTGTTTACTTTAAATTATGACAGCAGATCTATTGTTTTCTGTAAGTACATCTGTTTTGAGCTAGTAATTTCAAAATGCATTATACTTATGCCAAATCTACATATAACTTCAAATCTGAGACATTATCTAAGATTATTAAAAATGGCTTGATAATATAAAAGTGATACTTTGTAGCTATAATTCTTGTCCCTTCATGTGTTATAAATATTTTTGAGTTTGGACACAGAAGCTCAGTCTGGTTTCCAGGTCATTTCATTCATGATGCAGTTATCTTAAAGTCTATATTGGTTTCCTGTGTGTCTTCCTAGTAGATTTGATGAGAATAGCAATTGCCTTTATCTTTTCAGACATCCATCCAGAATACATTGGCTCCTTTGTTTTCCTCAGGAAGAATTGTAAAAATTCTCAGAGAATCAACATAACATGAAAGCTTATAGCAGACCTACCTGGGAAGACCCACTGGACAATGGATGCCATGTCACATTCTTAATATAAACTATAAGATTTCTTACTAGAAAAAACAAAATGGATTTTGCTTATAAGATATGTATAAATAATGTGAGAGTAAGCGTCTAATAAAATCCATAAATTCTGAGGTATATGTTTAAGACTCTAATGACAGTGGGTATTTCTAAGCCAGGGACTTTTAGAATTTCATGATTACTTTCTTTAGCATTGCTGTTATATTAGTAAACCCAGTGCTATTATTGTACAGAAGGATTTAAATACAACTATTTCCTAATTGAAAATGGGTTTCTTAACTCCTTAAAAACTTTCAATTTGTGGATTATGTTTAGATGAATACTAAATAAAGCCCATTTGCAGCTTTCAATTTATGTTTATTTATATTACAATTTAATAAAATGCCACTTTTTAAAAATATGTTACCATTTGGTGGGTGAATCATTTCATTATTTTATCAAAATTTGACTAAATGAAACCTTGATAGTATTTAAAGTATATTTGTTCAATGCATACCTTATAAGACATTTGTTTTTCACACACCATCTCATATAGCTCTTATGAGATAATGAGATCTATGGAATCAAATGTATGCTTTCATGTGCTAAATGGCAGGACAATAATCATAACATACTTTCAAGTAATGTTTATTTCAGAGCTGTTTCATATGTTTTCCATGATTTTTTTCTCTTGGTAATGATGTTTTCCTGCCTCAATTCTTTGTGCATGCATTTAATACCAATACTGAAATCTAAGACTCTGAAGGGGACCACTTTCTAGTTCCCCACCATAGCGAAGATTTCAGTCTGTTTGAAGCAGATCTGTTAAGGACATGCTGCATTTTCTTTTTGGGTTTGACATATTTGGAAAAATACCAAACCCTACTGAAGACACTAGTTGACGCCCAGCTATCTATCATGTACTGCACAAGGTCTACCGTGTCTATTATTGTAGCCAAATGTGACAAATAGGAATTGCAGGTACTATTAACAGATACAAAATTGTACTGTGCAGTGGATACTTTACCATGAGCACGCTGTTTTCCTTAAAATGTTTTTCTATTAACATTTCTTCTCAGCTACTGGCTTTTCCCTGCCCCATTCTGACCCCTTCAAGGTGTCTACCATTTCCTTCAATTTGGAGACATAAGCTCCCACAATGTTCATTTTATTAATAAAATTTTAAATTATGGTAGCATTAATGAATGAGACTATATTTAAAGCATTTATGCTTTGTGTCTTTATTTTGTGTGGTCTTTAAGAATTATTTTTGTTTATAACCAAAGAAAATTTTGTTTTTTAAAGAAGATTTATATTAGTAATTTCTAATTTATAAGGTATCAATATAATACTTGTTTATAGGAGAGTACCATAAGTGAGAACTAATAAAATATCACAAATGTGAAAGTATGACATTACACATGAGCCTGCACATGAGCATAATGGTTTGGGGAAAGTTCTTATTATCCTTCATGTTCACTGTAAATTCTATAGGCAAAATGACTCTTTCATTATAAAATGAGAATTATTACTATTTTAAATAATATGTTTAGTTTATAGTTATTATTATCAGAAAGATCCTACTCATATTTCAGAGTTGAAATCCAGCTCTACCACTTATTAGAATGTGGAAAATATTACCACTTTTAAAATATGTCAAATTGGCTCACCAGTAAAATCTCCAATTTTCTTCTCTAAAGCATTTGTAGGATAAAAGTTATTAGAAAAAAGTATAAACACATGCATATGTTGGATTATTGGAAATTACACATTACATTTTCCAAGAAAATATTCCTAATTATTAAAAATATTATTAATCATTTGAATTCAGTGATAGAGGTGATATCATTTCATTGGCTTTAATTTGTAGTCTTAATTAACTTGTTGGTGGTATCATATTGAACTAACTGTTGCACATATGGAATAATATTTAATGAACATTAAATAGACTATTGTATGTATGGTGTAGTTTTAATCTTCTCTGGATAACTGCATTTATGGTATAGTCTTGGCACATGGTGGACTCTTGTATTTATAGTGTAGTCTTTAATTAATATATACTGTATTGTATGAATGGTACAGTATTTTATCTATTCCAGAGCACTGTATTTACATTGTACTCTTTTTTATTCATACTTTTTATTATTATTATTATTATTATTATTATTATTATTAACAAAGAAGTCACGCTTTCTAACCCTGTATATCATTATTCAAGGTCCCTTCTCCCTCCCACCACATCTGGTCATTTTTTTCTTCTCCACAACTCCCTATCCCCTCCCTGGGCAGGCAGCAGACAGTCTCATGGTCCCACTGACACAATATTGCATTGTATTCTTTTTTTTTTTTTTTTTTTTTTTTTTTTTTTTTTTTTTTTTTTTTTTTTTTTTTTTTTTTTTTTTTTTTTTTTTTTTTTTTTTTTTTTTTTTTTTTTTTTTTTTTTTTTTTTTTTTTTTTTTTTTTTTTTTTTTTTTTTTTTTTTTTTTTTTTTTTTTTTTTTTTTTTTTTTTTTTTTTTTT
>PVIH01014495.1:0-31206 GCA_004025045.1 Sigmodon hispidus | reverse complement strand
GATCGAACCCGGGTCCTCTGGAAGAGCAGACGGTGCTCTTAACCGCTGAGCCATCTCTCCAGCCCCTGCATTGTATTCTTAATCAACTTGCACTGGATTAGTTTATGAGTGGTTTGGTTGAAACGGTGTATCCTGAACCTGTGTAAACATGGTGAAATCTTTGATTTCATATCTTAACATATCCTGGATTATTGTATGCATATTTCCTCTTCTGGATATTATATCATATTCATAATTCTTAAGGAACTCTTATCTGGAGTTAATAGGAAGACACTCTTTTTTACAAGTTTATTTCAATAAAATAGCTGTATATGGTGGAAAGTTTTATAACACAAACTTCAGAGTTTTCTTTAGAAAACAGCCAATGCACATCACTGACACATGTAACTTACTGTATTTTAATTTGTTACAAAAATGGATAATGACATCCTCCACAAATTAATTAAAAGTCCCAAAATCACTGAATAAGATGAGAAAAATGTACTTAAGACACAGACATAAATGTTTTTAATATTCAGATTGTATTTTAAACACTAAAGTGGTATAATCAAATGAGCCACATAGCAAAAATTTGGCAGTGGCTTGTTTGCTGAACACACTGGGAAGGAAGAAGTTCTTCTTGAAGGGCCCTGGCTATATTTCCCTTGCTTTGCATTTACCAGTTGTGCCTGTTGTCATTGATGTTTCCAGCATATGTCTGGGTAATTGTTGGTTATTGGAAGAAAAATTCATAAAATACTATGTGATTAGTTGTAAATTTCCTTGTTTTATTTTATTGTTAATCTTAGTCTTTATTTTAAGCCACTTTCACCATTAATTTTCTTTAATGAGCAATTAACATTAAAGCATTCATTAAATCATCTGCCTAGAAAATTAATACAGTGCCATATATTTCTGTAAAGACAATAACATGTTAATTGATGCTTTTATTAACCTAAACCTCATTTTTATTATCACGTTATTTAACAGCCATAGAACATAACCAATTTGGTTATTTATATTCTGAGCCTTACATGTAATCTGATTGTCTCCTGTAATAGTGGCCATTTGAATAATTAAGTTGACTTTTCCCTTCATATCTTTAGGGATGAAAGTAAACATCAATCCATTCTATTACTTTCAAGTGCAAATGGTTCTCTAAAGAATTGGCATTTTTCATTTTATTCAATGCCATGGCCAAAGAATCTGCTCAGAAATGTATGTCAATACTTCAGGACAAACATATCAAACATTCTATTCCCATCTGCCCTTACTACACACCTTTGAACTAGTAGCTACCTTGTGATGTCTCATTAGACTGAATAATTGTGGCAGGAGTGCGACCTTGTACCTGTGAAACAGTCTCTCACTTGGTGATGGGAAGAGGGACTAACTGGGTCAGACTCAGTCATTGTAAGCCATTCATTCTCATTAGAATGCCAGTGAAAAGACTCCAACAACATACCAGATTCTTCAAGAAATTCAGGAATGCATTAAAAACCTTTATATATTTTCCTCTCCTAGCAACCATTTTGAAGTACTTAAATTATCTTAAAGCTCAGATCAAAATGACATTACATTATGTCTGCTATAGTAAGCTTCACACTTGATATTAATTACCAATGATAATTGCATAGGTGTTGGTCCCTTGGAATTTAGTTGAGAAAAGATCTAAATGTTGGAAGGTATGTTGGGTGTTCCTATTAAAAGATTGTGAAAGTGATATCATTTTTGTTTCTGAGATATGTGCAGTATCAGTTTGCCTTTACTTATTTTTAAAAAGAATGCAGAATAAATGTGTTCTTAAAAACAATGATAATCTTTTTTTTAATTATAATTACATATATTTTTATTGACTTATTTAAGTGTATTTAACCTTGAATGTAACTATTCTGATTGGGAATGTCAATAATGTGAATAAGGCCTGAGAGAGAAAGCTAAAAGAAGGCACATAAGGGAGGTGACTCTTTCACAGAATAAAGAATAAAGTTTATCTTTCTTTTCCAACAATAATTTGACTTTGCTGAGTGGGAGCACACATTTTTCAAAACCTAGAAAAAATGGCTTACAATATCAATGAGAGAAAATTATTTTGTGTAGACAGAAAAAAAGCATCATCTTGGGGAAGGCAAAACTCTCAGAATTGTAAATTTTATACCTTTTTGTCTCAGCAATAAGACAATGAAAAAAAAATCAAGGTTAAAATAAGCCCCAATGCCATTTTTCCTAGGAATGAAAATTTTACTTCAGGGTTTTCTCTTTATTTGAAAATAATTCATTAAAATTTATTTGGCTTTAGTTCCAAAATGATATTCATCTGCCAAAATTCTAAGAGAATTAAACTCTGTATTAATGTGAAATGTCTCACACTTGATGATATCAAAGAACACTGTTCTCTTCTTAATTCAGCTTGATGGTTTAGGGTTAATCAGCCTGTAAGTATACAGTGAAGCCCTCTCTGTACTCATAGTAGAGGAGGATTCCTTCAGTGTTTACTTGTTTAATACTCAAGGCTTTATATGGGCAAAATAGGTTCTTATCATTTGTATTGCAGAAATTTTCACCTTTATGTACACTCAGATGTTCATTGACTTATTCAGAAACTCAAGCAAGTGCAACATTGCTTTGCTATTGAAATCATGGTTTATACATCAGGACATCACCTACTCATAGTCTTGTTAGAGTTGCACAGTTTCCCACATTCCAAGTATGGTGATAACTTCTTGGACTTCCAGGACTTCCAGGCCATCTTGGTCTACATGGTGAGTTTCAGTTCAACTGGCTACACTGTGAAACGCACCCCTTGCCATCTTTCTTTCTTTCTTTTGCTGTATATTTTATTATTATTATTATTATTATAATTATTATTATTAATATTATTATTCTGAACAAAGAGGACACACTTTCTATCCCTGTATATCCTTATTCAAGGTCCCTTCCCCCTCCCACCACATCAGGTCATTCTTTCTTCTCCACAACTCCCCATCCCCTCCCTGGTCTGGCAGCAGACAGTCCCATGATCCCACTGACCCAATAATGCTTAGTTCTGTCTCCAATCCTGGCAGATCCAGTTTTGTCCCCCCTCCCTCAAGAGTGAGTCAGGTGTTCCTCTAGGGGGATTGGGATCCAAGGAGTCAGTCCAGGGTGTTTCTGATCCCAAGCTGTTCAGTGGTTATGGTTTGCAGCATGGACTTGCTTTGCTTTTTTCTTGTTTGTTTGTTAAGAGACCACTAATGAGTGAGTACATCCCCTGCTTATCTTTCTGAGTTTGTGATACCTCGCACAGGAGGATATTTTCCAAGTCCATCCATTTGCCTGCAAATTTTAGGATATCATTTTTTCTTACTGCTGAGTAGTACTCCATTGTGTAGATGTATCATAGTTTGTTAATCCATTCTTCAGTTGAGGGACATCTAGGTTGTTTCCAGGTTCTTGCTATTACAAATAATGCTGCTATGAACATAGTCTAGCTAATGCCTTTGGAGTATGACTTTAGGGTATACACCCAGAAGTGGTATTGCTGGGTCCTTGGGGAGATTGATTCTCAATTTTCTGAGAAACCGCCATATTGCATTCCAAAGGGGCTGAACAAGCTTACACTCCCACCAACAATTGAGGAGTGTTCCCCTTGCTCAGCATTCTCTCCAACATAGGTTGTCATCTGTGCCTTTTATCTTAGCCAATCTAACAGGTGTTAGGTGGTATCTCAAAGTTGTTTTGATTTGCATTTCCCTGATGGCAAAAGATGAAGAGCACTTTTTCAGGTGCCTTTCAGCCATTCGTAATTCCTCTGCTGAGAATTTTCTTTTTTGATCTGTACCCCATTTTTTGATTGGGTTATTCAATGTTTTGGGCTCTAGACTCTTTCAAAAAAAAAGTCAGCTTCTCAGGCTCTACACAGACCACTGAAATATGACGATTTTTATTTTGGAAGAAAAAATTTTGTTTTTGTTTTGTTTTGTTTTGTTTTGTTTTGTGATGTTGGTGGTCTTGGTCATGACAGCAGTCTTGGTCATGGCCTTTTTTTCCCTCACCCTGGAGGTTGGCAAGATTTCTCAATGTTAAATTCACTTCCCTGGCAATCCTGGCAATCTGAGTTCAATCTCCAGAGCCCTCAGGTAAAATTAGAATGAGAGAATTGAATCTACAAAGCTGCTCACTGTCCTTGTCACCTATACTGTGTCACATGTCATCTCCAATCTCTCACACCATTTACAAACAGTAATAGTAATAATAACAATAATGTAGTAATAATAATAATAATAATAAATCAATTAAAATAAGTTTATTTCTCACTTTTTTTGAAGTTTTACAATGTTTTTATTTAAAGGGAAGCCTTTCACTAATTATCTCCTCACAAGAGTTATTTTGGTACTTACACACGAAAGCTGGCATTCCTTAGCTGAGGGGCTTTCAGAGCCACACATCTGGGAGTGGTTCAGCTGTTTATTCTGTATAGTCTCTTACAAATCTGAAGTGTCATTGCAAGGGTAGTGAGTTTGATCATCTTAGGCCTACATGAGACAGTAAAGTTCTATATCTAAGATGTGATCAACTACATGTGGGTTCCTTCCCCTGCATGTACCTTGTAATGATAAAAAGATAGATTCAAGACAGTGATAAAAAGAAATACCATGTATATTATGAGTTTCATAGAATTGACTCATTAAGTACAATCTAAACAAAAAGAAGTTAATGGTAGTATGTCAATACCAAGAAGCCAGACCCTGATGCCTTACCGGCCTTACAATAGTAAGTGATTCTTTCTTCATGGCTTGGCACCTTCTCACAACCAGGCAACTTCACCATTTTGTACAGTAAGTAAGACCATGTCTGTAAGAATAGGTGCCCTGACTTGAGGCTTTCCCAGCAATCAGCTACATAGTTTGTAATTTCTGAATCAGCTTGAGTACATATCATCTTTAAAGCCCCCAAACAAAACTAGAAAAAAAAATGATGAGATTAATTGAACATCTTCATTCATCAGAGTGTGCACTAGTGAGACCATTTATTCACAGCAGAGTATGCACTAATAAGGCCATTTACATTTAACAGTGTGCAGGAGTGTGGGTCATTCTTTTCATACAAGATAATTCTCTATCATCTTCCTTAAACTTGTCTTGTATTCCAAGATGTACTCTGTGATCTTTATCTGGGAAGAAAACAAAACCTCTTACCACTGGCAGGACACTAATGACAGGCCAAAGTAGTGACTCCCCCAAAGTCAATTACTATAACACTTAAGTCTGTTTGTGTTGATTATAGGTGACTCAAAGTCAGCATTATCACTTGAAACTCAGCTCAGTGTGTGTGAGTGACAAGTCACATAATTTCAATCCCTATAGCTCCTTGAAAAATTTGAAGACAAGTTGGCTGGTCAGAGACTCCTCTGACCAGCAAGTTTTTACTGCTTATGTGATTATGGTGTGGGTTCTTTTTAAATTCAGGACCTTCTTGAAATTTTTAAGTTATTTATAGTGTGAAACTTCATAATTTCAATTTTTCCTTTCCCATTCTTGACAAACTTTCTTCCTAGATGGAGCATTTCAATTCAGAATAAATTGCTATACAATATCAAAATAAAGCAGGAGGAATAACAAGGAAAGACGGCAGAGTTGGGTCAGTGAAGGGAAGTTATGGGTAAGGTGAACACAGGGGAAAAGAGAGGGAATTTGTGATTTTGTAAACTATAACTGCTTCTGTATTCCACCTAATGCTAGTTGTCTTATTCTCTACTAGAAATAGTAGGTGTGACACAGAAGTGATAGTTTAAATGTGTCTGTTGCTTATGTAGGAAAAATACATACTTTAAAACTAAATTGATAGAGAATGAATAAGCAAATTTTAATCTATTCCCATCATAAAATATTGTACAGCAATATGACAGAAAAACTGCTGATACAGTGAAGAATATAAATGAATCTCAAAAAGTACACACTTAAATTGAAAAATGAAAAACAGAATAGTATATATACTTTACTTCCATTGGTATAAATTTCGAGCCTAACAAGAAAATTCCTAGTGCTTGAAACCATATTGCTAGTTATTTAGCACAAAGGAAATGTGCAAAATACACCATGAAGGCCTGAGGAATATGCTTACAATAAAGAGGATATTCTATATGTTGAAGAATTAATTCTAAGACATGAATGAAGGCAAAATAAGTAAATTTGACTTTATATAGACTATACAACAGCAAAATTAATCTTTTAATCTAAAGAAATCTTAGTAGGTAAAGTCTTATAAATGTTAATATGTCTTAATAAATATTATGAATGCTAGAAGTATTCTTAGTAGTAGTGCTTAGCATATGTGAGGCCCTGAGTTAGGTGCCAATAGTTCATTTCTCACGGTATAAGAACATAATGTATGCTTCAACCTTCATAATCTTATTCATATATTTTCTTACCATACTGCCATTTAAGTCTTGCTGATTATCACTTTGTATTTATGGAATGTGCCTCAGAAGTTTGATTTTATGATTATTGCTGTCTCAGTTGGCATCCTCTCAAATGTAGAACATTAGACCTGGCCCATTTGCTTATTTTTTAATTACCCTTTGTGCTTCCTTTAACTTGATTTTCTGTGTCTTGTATAGTGCCTACAAATGGAGGCACATAAAGATTAAATAAATGCTTACCACATGTTCCGAAGAGTTCCACAAGATTTTTCATATGCTTAAGTGTAAACTATTGCTTGCCCTCTGCTAATGCTTTCTTCTCTTCTCAACTTTAGCTAACCCTTAGGCAAGGTAAACTAGCAACATCCTATAGCTCATAAATGCTACCTCATTCAGCAGTGTCTATCTTTTCTTGGATTCCGCTGAACCCTGTTTAGCCATTCTTTTCATGGTTTCATTATCAGGACCTGTGCACTGTTACTATAGTGATTCATTGTTGAACTGAACCAGAATGTCTCCTTCATCCTCTTTTCATTTTCGTTTGTGCTTTGTTACAGTTTGGCCTCCTGTGTACTATAACTTTAGACATTCTATTGAAAACAGCTCCTTCCTTTACCTATAAGCTCCTTTCCTCATGTTTTTTTGTTCCAAAAGATATCAATGTGAAACTGAATCCAAGTTAATCTGAATTCCAGATTCCACACTTCACTGAATTATTATTATTATTATTATTATTATTATTATTATTATTTCCTGAGACTAAAGATCTTTTATTGGGTTGAAATTAGGAAGGATATTGTTCTCTGTCTTTTATTGCAGTTCTCTTTCAAGGAGACTTTCAGTTCTTCTGATGAAAGATTTCTCTAATTTCTTTTGTCCTGATGTATAGACAAACATTCTGTTTCACTTTTTCAGGTTAACATAAAATTTTCTACTGCACCACTTGACTTTCAATTAATGTGACTCTACCTTTGCTTAGATTTAAAATCATATATAGGCATGACACCCCCCTAGACAGGACATCCCCTAGACATGACAATCCTTTGAGTCTATCATTATAAGTCAATGTGTCTGAAGCTATTCAATGTCTTCCTACATGATGTAAGACAGTTCTGATACATTAACATATCAATTAATTTCTCCTCTGTTATATAGTAAAAAACATCAGATAGATATATGTGAAAACAAAACATACCATTAAAAGGTGGCTCAGACAGTTTTGTTCTGAGGTTTATACTTTGGATATGAAGCCATACCGACTTTTACTAAAAATCAGGCATTTAGACAAAATGATGAAGACTTTGAATACATTTCTGCACCTCTTTGAACATACTGAAGATTTTGTTTTCATAGTGATATATGATTAAACATACAATGTACAGCAAAATGCATTTAGTGTTGAACAGTGATCAGCTCTGAGTGTTATGTACACTTAATTTTCCATCTTTAATGTCTAAATATGTATCTCTACTACTAGAAACTTTCACATAAAGCCTTGTATTTTATAGCTGAGACATTTTAAAAATTAATGAGAATTATTTTGTCTTATTAATACACATCAGAGGTAAGCTACAGAGGCACTTATATTGGTTTACACTGGCTGTTTGTATACAACTTAAAAGATAGCAACCAAATAGAAAATCCCCACTGAGAATCTTTTTCTGGCTCATGAGTATCCTATTATTTACTTCGTGTTACCTGAAAAACATCATAGATCTTAGATTCAGAAACTTATAGTCTAAAATTAAAATACGTTTTCTACATTTAACTTTACAGTGGGTGATTTGACTTAATACAGCAGCAATCTCAAGATCACTCCTTAATTCCTTACTGAACATCCATTTTCGGTCATACACTGTGTAAAGTTATTGTTGGGGTAAAATGTAATTTAAGTTCTAATGGTGAAGGTGATGCCATTCTTTCTCACAGATTAAATGCATGTTTACTTTCAGTATATCTTTCATATGACATTTTATGTCAAATTCAATAGTCTCAGTTGTAGTCTATTGATTAATAGGACCCATGGATCTTAAACTTCAATATTTTGATTATAGACTTTAAATATGATCTAAACCTCCAGGTAGCAGACAAGGAATATGAGTTTTTATTTGCTTGAATTTTATTTCTATTCCTATAATGTATTTTCCGGTTCATGGAGAGCTTTTTCCTCAACCTATATCCACTCAACATGTCAACTGGTCTTCTATGTGATTCCCTCTCTAGGTAGACTGTGTAGAAAAGTAAAAGGCAAAACTCACCTTGTGAGTTCTGCATTTTGAGTATCTTGTTTAAGCACATAGCATAGAGTGAAAATGAATACAGTCCTCAGTGGACAGGAGTAATTGCTTCTCAATGTTTCATATTTCTTTTCTGAAAAAAAAAAGCACATGCTCAAAGAGTCACAATAAAAGTTGACTATGGGTATTTGAACCAGACTTTTATCTTTTAACAGAAACTCATATGCTGCCTTAAGATATTAATATATCTCCTTTTCCATCTTTCTCCGTCAAATTCTCCCTGCTGTTGTTATCACATATGTAATTTTATGAATAAAGCTTCATGTTTGAGGAATGAACATTGCCTGAATCAAATACAACTTATTAGAAGCTGGAATATGGTATAGTGGTTAAGAGTACTTATTGGTCTTATCAAGGATATGGATTCTACTACTAGCACCATGTCAGACGATTCATATATGCCCACAATTCCAGTTTCAGGTAGTCAAATGCACTTTTATAGCCTTGGTGGATAGCTGCATACATGTTGACTGTTTAAATACAGTCAACAATGTAAACAGATACAAAATATCAAATAAATAAATCCTAAAATAATCTCATACAAGATCTTAAAGCTACCATAGTTACTCATTAAAAACAATTTGATAAGTTATATTTATTAAAATCTCCATAGCAATTTATTTTTATATCTGTATCTATCTATCTATCTATCAATCATCTATCTATCTACCTACCTAACTATTTATTATCTATCAGTTTGTAAAGTGCACATGGATGAGGGAATATGACTTCCTGTAGGATAGTGTAGTGCTAAGCACATTTTGAAGACAAGGAGAATCATCTTTGTTTCTCAAGCTTTTGATATGTGGGCCACAGCTTCTTGGGAGCTTAAAGTAGCAACCTTTGCTGTAAGCAGTTCTGACTTGTTTATGTGGCATGTATATCACTATGGGTTGCTTTCTGATTGCTTTTGTCTTCAGATTCACTCTGTTGATTTAACACCTCAAATGACTTGTTATTAGTGACAATAGCTCAAAATTTTAACATCTGTATTCTATTTCCTAAAATTTATATATTAAGGAACTTAATCAAATAGCTCATCTTCAACTTCTGCTTTCAATTTGTTAGAGGAATGTGGTTAGAATATTCCATGTAAGGTGCCAAATGGTCAACAAAGGGGTGTTATTCATTTTTTATAGGGCCAAATTAGAAGATAATATATTTATAAATAGAATAACCGCAAGTCTGAAAGTTCATGTAGATGACATGTACTGGTTAAAAACAGTTGGTCTTGTGTGTGTGTGTGTGTGTGTGTGTGTGTGTGTTTGTGTGTTTGTGTGTTTGTGTGTTCCTCCATACAAGCAAGCCTTAGGTCTTCATTTTAGGGTTTTCAGTCACTATTTTCCATATAGTCAGAGGACATAATGAATCCTCTTCAAAGAGTAATTGCTTCCTTTCAGTTTTTAATAAAATTTTATGCCTATAAGAAAACCTGTTAAGATATATAAGAATTAGTTCAGACCTTTAGATTTTCCATGTCATTTTGTTTTTTTCCCTTAGAAACACAGTGGATTTATTTGCAAGAGCTGCTTTATGTAGAATTACCATGTAATTTATATGCATTCTGAAAAAAAGTGCAGTGTAATATCTTTTTTCCATTTTTTATTTATTATGAATAAAGTCTCATTTTTTATCCATGTATCCCCCTGTATAAACTCCTGTCCCCCTGAATATTTTCACTCTCACCAATGTCCTTTAATATGTCACTTTTTGTTGATTTGAATATAGCAATTGAGGTTGGTACATGACAGTCTATATTTAGTGTTTATTTCTTGTAACACCCTCTTCCTATCTTTATGAAGGCTTCAAAGATATAGTACTTTTTTATGTTCTGTGCTTTAGGTCTTGCCCTTTAATACTGGATGTAAACAACAGTATATTCTACTGAATCTGCTTGCTTTAGTCTTCATTAGACAGTATGGAAAACATTTTTTTCATTGTTTCCTTTTTATCAAACATAGATATTATTTTCTGATGTAAATATATCCTGATTACAGTTTGCCCTCCTTCTTCTCATACCTGTCTCTTCTTACTTTTTCTCCCCTTCGAGTAAACTCTCTCTCTGATTTTCATTAGAAAGAAAACATGCTTCTAAGAAACATGATAAAATAAATAACAATAGGATTAAGAAAAGACTGTCATATCAAGGGTAAATATGGAAACCCATTAGAAGACAAAGAAGTTCCAAGAGCAGCACAACCTACCCGTTCTTACAGTCCTTTAAAAGGAGGCTTCTCTGTCCAGCCCCATCCTGTAGCCATTTTTAAATAATCACTCAGAGGCTGATATTAATTGTCAATGTTTGGCCAATGCCTCGGGCTTATTACTAGCTAGCTATTACGTTTAAATGAATCCATTTTGATTAATCTATGTATTACCCTGTTGCCTGGGCTTACCTGTTCTTTCAGTTTTTGCTTCTTGGATGGTTCATTGTGCCTGCTCAGACTTGGCACTTTTTCATTTCTGTCCTCAATGTACTGCCTAACATTATTCTGCCTGGCTATTTGAAAAAACAGCTTTATTTATCAACAAATCAGAGCAACACATTTTCACAGCATACAGAAAGTCCATCCCACAACACAAGCTCATAAAAATACTAAGCTAACAGCTATAATATATATGTAGATGTCCTGTTGCACACCCATTTTGGCCCTGTGCTTGCTGCTTAAGTCTCTGTAAACTCATATGCATCTTGCTTAGTTGATTTAAGGGGCCTTGTTCTCTTGGTGTCTTCTGTCATCTCTAGTTTGTCCATCATCTCTACCTTATCATCCATGAAGTCTCTGATCTCTAATGTCAGGGATTTCATGGAGACCTCCATTTAGAGTCTCTGAATAATGTTTTGCTGTGGATCCTTACATCTGTTTTCATCTGCTGCTGGAGGAAGCCTCTCTGATGACAACTGGTTGTGCCATTGAGGGAAGGACATTCATGAAGACACATTGTTAATAAGCAAAAACAGGATTTCAAAAATATTGCATATTTGCATGTATTTTTTATTTTATGTAATAAAATTTACTTTTATGTAGATTTCATTACTGTATTGTATTTTGAGTAAACAATTATATCAATAAATTCAAATAACTATCTCATGTTAGGTGTAATCTTCTCATTTTTAATATTTATATTCATAGCTTATGATTTCTCTGTGATACTTCCTTTTGTCAACCTTAAATTTTGCATTTTCTTTGCTAACCTACTTTCTTCACTGAATTGAATTCATTTACATGTGACTTTCTCTTGCATATTTTTCCCTTTCTAAATGTGTGAATTAGGTTATTTTTGTTAGCTTAGCTGTTAAAACTTTTTAAAAGTGAAAATCAGCTGTTATCATGTGAAGTCTTCAATATTTTTGTGCGACCACTTTACTTTTATGTGTAAGGGGTGGTGAGTCTGTGTATGGGTGTTAATTATACATCTATTTTTATGATTATATCTTAGGTTTAAAACACTTTAAAATCACTTACAGTATTTACATAAAAAAGAAACAAGCATACATATAATCATAAAAGACTGCAGATTTAAAGTTTAGCATCTTATTCTCCTACTGGATACTATGCTATGCTATATATATATATTTATTATATATATATGCTATGCTATATATATATTTAATTATATATATAATTAAATTCTCAGTCAAAATTATTTTTGTTAGAAGTATTAATATTTTAAAGAAGTTTTGAAGTAAATAAAATGTTATTTCTAAGTTGTACAATATCTCTTTGATGTTTCAAGCTAAATTTTTTAATCATATAAATTAACATCTCCAACCCAGATGATTTTGAATGAGTGAATGAATGATATGAATGCAAAAGATGCAGTGTGTATGGGACTGTATGTCAAAGGAGAAATTAAATAAGTGATTATTACTAGGGGGAGAAAGAATAATTTAATTAGTAATAAAATTTTATATCATTAAATACTATATTATGAGAGTACATTTATTTGACAATAGGATAGATACTGAGATTTTGAATTGTATCAAGAGGTGTTTTGTCTTACTTTTGGTAGTTCTCTCCAGCATTTTGTCACTCAGTTTGAGTAATAGATCACTGGAAATAGTTCCCCAAATAAGGACTCTCACTGAACAAAGTTGGTACGACAAATCCTGAGAGTTGTTGGAGAAGAAAGTATGAAGAATTGTGTGAGTTCTGGGCTCACCAATGACTTTTGAAATGCTATAAAATACAATTGAACCTCAGGGTTAAGATTGCATGAGCTGTGGTTGGTGTTTGCGACTACCTCAGCACTGAGAAAATGTTTTATAGAGGAGTATTGGGACTTATTAAGACCTCTCCCTGTTGGAGCTATAGGCTGTTGTCAGTGGTAACTGGTGATCCTTTACTTCTCTGTGTAATAATGGAAACTAAGCTGCATCAGGAGGTATCTTATTGCTGCAGCATCAAATGAAGTTCTCAGGCTTATAGTATGTGTGATACAGAAAAAAGGAGGGATGGAATTAGTACCTTTATAAAAGCATCTATTTAAGATTAATAAAAGGAAGTAATTTCCAAGAGTAAATGTTGGTATGTTGTTTTGTTTTGTGTATGGTGTTTTAAACTTGTATGAGTTGTATGCCTCTTTCTGGATGCTGATGTGTGCTCATGCAGAAACCAGAAATTTATGAGTATCTCTATAATCCTCTATTGTTTTCTGCCTTAATTTTTTCATAATCATTTATTTATAGTGTGTGTGTGTGTGTGTGTGTGTGTGTGTGTGTGTGTGTGTGTGTGTGTCAGTTTTTAGCACAGCAGTCAGAGGACAGCAGAGAATTTGTGGAAATTGGTTCTTTTCTAGAGAAAAATCAATCAATCAAACTTAGGTTATCCGGATTAGCAACCAGAACTATATCATTCTTTCTTTCTTTGCTTCTTTATCATTTTCTTTCCTGTTTTCTTTTTTTCTTTTGAGAAAAGGCTTCTAATTGAACCTGTAACACTTTTAATCACATGCCACCATGCTTGACAAGTTCATGGATCCTGGTGTTCGACACTCAGGTCCTCAAGACCCCCAGGCCAGCCTCAGCAGTGGCCATGTGCCAGAAAAGAGGTAAAGAGTTAGCAAGGAGGATTGAATTATGCCATTGGTGGTGGCAAACGTCTCTCAGTCCAACTTATTAGCATTCAGTGGACTTCTCTATTTGTATAGAATTCAGAAAGCAGGGACAGATTCATGTTATACCAAAATATATATCATGTTACTTCTGAATTTGGACACATGTTTTACTTTCTTTTGGGTATCATTTAGGCATCATTGTTCAAAACAAAAATATCTTTTACAACTATTTGTATTTGTCAGTCCCATAACCTAATGTTTTTGCTGTAAGAATTAAGAGGGTGACTTTTCTTTGTACATTTACATATGTTTTGCATGTTTTTTTTCTATATATGTAATTATGAATGTATTAACTATTTAAAAAAAAAGACTCTAAAGGTGTATGACTGCCCATTCTCAGGCTGAAATTTTGGGGGGAATTCAAGAATCCTAAACAGAAAGAAAATCACCAAGCCAACACAGGCAGATTACCATGTCCCAAGCTATATATTATTAACTATTTCTTACTAGTCAGAATGTCCATTGGCCCAAGAAAAAACTTTAGGCCAAAACTGTTGCAATTATTATTCAGTTTCTGACATAATGCAATTTTTATGTTTTAAATTTTTAGAGAAATTATATATTTAATTCCTGTCTCCTTTTGCTGCTAGAAAATTTGAAACCACAGTGGCTCTTCAGGAGTTAATTTTTCTAAGAAAGAGAAGACCTGATACATCAATATTTTATGATCTTCTGAAGTCCATTCTTTGTCCACAGATAGAAGCCTCTGTTCAGGGCAGAAGTAACTGTAGCTAATCTAACTTTGTTACTTTATATGTCAAATAATACAGTCTGAGCTTTATAGTGGGAAGAGGTTTGTAATCTGATATGTGACCAACTCCTCTAGTTCAACAACTCATGTTGACCTTTTGAATTTACTTTGTTTTGATAATTTTGTTTCTGTGCAAGTACAGGGATAGATTCTTCAAGAATGTCTCAGAGCCTCATAAAGAGATCTCTGGCATTTTTATATAAGTTACAACCTCAAAGGCATATGAAGCTCTTTAAGTAGATAAAATATCTCTCTAAAAGTATGAAGATTTACCTGGGAAGCTTAGAAACAGCACTTCTGGGAGAAAGTAAAACTGACTTATAAGCAATTTCCCATCAATCCAATATCCCCAAATTGTTTCAAACATTAAAATTCCCTGTGCATGCAACATGTGGAGATCAAAACCAAACATGGCACTGCAGCTACTATGTGACTCAGCAGTTTGGGATATTTATCAAGCAGTTGTAGTGTTTTATGACTTTCTGTGTTCCCATCTGATATGGCTGTGACACTCATGTTTTTGCAGAAACCACTTTAATCCTTGAACAGTCTCACTGATGAGACTTTGTATTGTCCCTTCAGCTCAAGGTCAAATGTCTCAGCTATTTGAACTAATCAATAAAACTGAAGAACTACTTGTGAAAACTTTGTCCCAACTAGATACTGAGTTTGGGGCTTGAAATGTTCACAAACTACTCATAAATATTTTTGCAACACAGTTTCTTAAGTTTTCTAGGCCTAGTGTCCTGGCTTTATAACATCATTCTTATGGGTTTAACTTCTCATTAGCACTTGTAGTGAAAAGTTCATCTGCTATGAAACATGTATGTTTAGTGGACTTTACTATCAAATAGTAAGCATATTTAAGGAAATAATAATGAATATCTGGGAAAATAAAGGAGCCATGAGGCATAATACTTTAAGTGCTATTATTACTATGGATGTAGGATGTATACCTTAATCATACTTTAAGAAAGTACACTAATGAGAAGGCCATGATATCATATTATGTTGGATTCATATGAAATGTATGATATTTTAGTGGCAAAGTAAAGCAGATACCAAAATTTGTTTCAGATTTTAGGTAGGCTTATTAAACATCTCAGCAACTCAACAGTTTACTTAACTAATGATCTGTCAAATCTCTGAAAGCATGAAAACTAGCATGGTGAGGCTATGACTTTCTATAGCAACATGCACCTGGTGTTGCAGAGCTGATATTCTAAAAGATTAACATCTGGAAGCTGACAGATACCTTTAAAGCAACATTATTATAATACAACAGCAATTTTTTGTATCAGGATCTCAGGATACTGAAAAAAATATGTTTTAACCATGAAAGAAAATGGTGAAATACTTCCATCAAATAATTTGGAGGATGGTGTGATCAATTTTCCTCATACTCCTGAAAAAAAATACAACACAGTAATGGAGTCATGTTTCACAGAATTGACCAAGAGATCTTTGAGGACATAGCCTGTGGTTAGCAGCTGGAACCACAGACCAGGAGATCAAAGTGAACCTATAACCAAGAGTATGTGCTCTCAAGAAAATGATCCAGGAGACAAATCTTCTACTTAGTCTTGAAATGAAGATTTCTCCTGAGTTAACTGAACTGTCACATTGGTCTGGCATCTATGACCAGCACATCAGGAAATGCCATGCTGGTTCAGTATTCAGAAATTTAGTTTTGTTTAAATAACTTCAGTTACTTGAGCTTTTAGAAAACCATTCTTTCTGTAAAGAAAGAAAAGAAAAAGCAAGCTTCAGCGTCTGTTGTAAGTTTAATTTGTCCTCATATTAAAATTATTACATTAATTTTCTCTATATTTGTTTTCAAAAATGCTATCATTGTAGCATCTAAAACATCTACTGAAGCGCAGTAAACAGAGGGAGATAGGCAGAAGCCTGCACTTCTGCCTCACTCACCTGATTCATTTTGAACCAAAGCCTCATTTACTAGTGTGGATTCCTTTCTTATGGCTGCCTCTGCCCTGGCTGTTCTTCATTCTTTAGTATTTGACATATTTTATGTTAAAGAAGTGAATAATTTATTTTCTCTGTTTTTAAAATGTAGTGTCTAATAATCAAGAAGGACATAAAAATCTGCCCTTATCTATGGAGTTGGCCACCAGCCACTGTATCTCTGATGTAATCTTAAAACTCTCTTTTTTTGTGAAATGTGGGTGTTTTCCTATATTTTTTGATGACTGCAAGAAATGCCCTATTTTTCTCCTCTCTTCACATTGTACATCATGCTGACTGATACTGGTGTCCATTCATGGCTTAACATAGAATCTCTCATATTGTCTGTAATGTTTCTGTTTGTTACATTACTGCACCAGTTCAAACAACAATCCCCAGATACAAACTCAGTTTCTTTGTCCATGTCAAAATCCATTTGCTCATCTGCCTTTCTGCAATATTTCACTCTTATTCACATATTGCAGTGTTAAAAAAAATGGGTTCCAGTAATGTGATGGTTGCCTTAGTACCACTTCCAGATCATCATCTTCATCACATTTTTGCTCAGCACATCCTTAGACTTCCTTCCTCATAGGATAATACTTGATTAAGCCAATGTTAGCACACACTCTTTTCTGTGTGAAAACAATAACAACAACAAAAACTCCAGATAATTTTCCTTCTACCCCATATCTCTCTTCAACTCTCCTCCCTCATGTATTAGACAAAATATTACAATCTACTAAATAAATTTTGGTACCTTTTCAGACTTTATTACCCCATTATTAACTTTCATAGAATTTAAATATTATTTTTTTTATAATATTTTTATCAGAAATTATGTTTTGATAATTTCTCCTACAAAATAAGTTTTCAGCCAGCATACATGTGTCTTTCTTGTTCACAGTTTCCTCAAAGATAGGAAAATATGTATATCATATTGGATATGATTTCAACTGCAGTGTTCTTGTTCTGGGAAATTATTTTACATGAATAAAATATTTTTCTTACAAATTTAACAATTAGTCAAATACTAATTCTATTTTAAGCATATCAAAATGAATGAAATACTGAAGTATATAATATAGTTTAAATTAATACATAGTTAATAAAATGTACATTTATGTATTATGGATTTAAGAAAAATATAATATTTATTTTAAACTAGTATAACATTAATTTGAAATATTGTGAAAAAAACAAATTATTAGTTTATACCAAGCTAAGAAAGTTAGCAAATGCCAGTCAAAAGATTAAAAATAATTCAATTTATTAAAAAAATGCTGTTCCTTACAGAAAAACCGATGTTGGCTTTTGATGGCTTATGTTGTACAATAGCTTTGCCCAGATGTCTATTAGTCTAGAGCATTTGGAATGATATTTTGACTCCATTATATCTTGTATATAGTTTGATCACATAGGACATGCTCTGCTTGTGATGGGAAAAAGAACTGTGAAGTTAGCGCCTGTAGAACTCTAGTAAAACCTATCCAAATTTCCACTGCTGCCACAAATGTTGCCTTACTATCCACCTTGGTCATAAATAGTTCTATAATTTAGGAGCTTTTCACAGGTATATATTTTATATTTTTCGTTCCTGGTTTGGATGAATGATAATGATTGCAAATTTAATTTTGTATTAATTATGAAACTTACAGTGAATATCTTCTGAAAAAATATCATTGAATTCTATATTTTGAAGAATTTTTCTATATAAAATGAGAATATCTTCATTGTTAAGATATCACTTAGCTGTTATTTAATATTCTGATATCATTCAAAAGAACTAAATTGCAGAGACAAAACCGAGGGAAGTGAAATAATACTGGTGATTTTCCTAATTAACGCAGCAAGCAAGACATCTCACTTCAGCATGTGGTGGGTAATTGTACACAAAGTACAAAAGGCTTGCGAAGGCAGATGACATTAATTTAATTACTGGTTATTATCATTAGGAATATCAGTGGTTTCTTAAATTAGCTGAATTATGATACTTCTACCAGGTAACCTTGGAATTGCTTTAAAATTCTTTGTAAAGTATTCATCTTTTTCTTTTTCTTAATAATTTCCTATGCTTACAGAAAGACATACCATATTTACTTCTTCCAACTCCCCCAAGTTCACCTGTAATCCCTCCCTCTCTCCTGATTTGTGGTCTTTTTTGTTTGTTTGTTTGTTTTGTTGTTTTATTTTTGCAAATGAATTTAGAAATTTTATTTTTTGACAATATTTAATGTTTTATTTATTTATTTTTTAATGAATCACTAATTTAGCATATTTATTTTTATTCAACGGATTTTAGGCAAATGTACCATTGCAGAAAAAGAAACAAAAAAGTAAAACTGTTAACTGGGAGGTGGAAGGGAGCTTGAACAAGGCCATACATGGATTAAAAATATGACTTTATTCATAATAAAAAAAGTTTAAAAAACTGTTAACTATTTATTTACTAAAAACAGTTACATATTCTAATATATAAATAATATATTACTTTTCTAATATATAATATATTACTTTTCAAATAGTTTTCAATTTCTTTTTTTATTATTATTAATAAAGTCGTCACATTTTCTATCCTTGTATACCCCTATTCAAGGTCCCTTCCCCCTCTCACCACATCAGATCACTCTCTCTTCTCCACATCTCCCCATCCCTGCCATGGGCAGGTGGTTCTAATATTGCTGAACTAAGCAAAATTAGAAATTTTATTATTAGTCCATATCACTAAAGCTAATAGTTCAGTTGAGTGTTACTTTTTATTTTTTTTTTCAGAGAACTGCCTAAGTTCACTTTAGGCAGCTCTACTTGCATGGTATAGACCATTTACTGGAACTTATCATCATACCAGTATCCATATTTTCAGAAATAAAGAGTAATTTTCCCCTTCCCTAGGAAGTAGTAATTGCCAGTAGCTTTTCAACAGGGAAAAGGATCATCCACACCATCTTTGCTTAAATTTTGATTGTCTTGGTCTTATATTCATCATATTCAGGAAATCACAGCTGCTATGAGTCCATGAGATGGCATTTTACAGTTTTTTTGCCATCCTCTGGGTCATACACTCTTTCCACAATGTTCCCTAAGCCATGGTAGAGTGTGGTTAATGTAGATGTTCTGTTTAGAGCTAACTACTCATTATCTAGTTCTCTGCTCTCTGACTAGTTGTGCATCTCTTCTTTGACTATATCTTTTTTTATATACAATTCTGAAAGTTGTTCAGCTTTTTTTCCTTCTTTATTTTGTATTTAACAAAAAAACAGTTACATAAATTTAAAATGAGGAAAAATTAACAATAACTATAAAGAGGATAAGAATCATAAGCATGGCTTATCAACGGTGGTAATGCAAATAAGATTGCTACACATATATTTACTTTGTGTTCAGCTTTCCCTCTGAAAATTTTTTTCCCATCCCTGTATATCCTTATTCAAGGTCCCTTCCCCCTACCAATACATCTTGTCATTTTTCTTCTCCACAACTCCCCATCCCCTCCCTGGGCAGGGAGCAGATAGTCCTATGGTCCCACTGACCCAATAATGCTTGGATCAGTCTCCACTCCTGGCCAAATCCAGTTTTGTCCCCCCTCCCTCAAGAGTGAGTCTGGTGTTCTTATAGCTGGAGTGGGGTTCAAAGGGTCAGTCCAGGGTGCTTCTGATCCCAGGCTGTTCAGTGGTTGTGGTTTGCCGCTTGGGCATGTTTGGCTTTTTTTCTTGTTTGTTTGTTTAGAGACCACTAGTGAGTGAGTACATCCCCTGCTTATCTCTCTGAGATTATGATACCTCGCTCAGGAGGCTATTCTCCAAATCCATCCATTTGCCTGCGAATTTGAGGATATCATTTTTTCTTACTGCTGAGTAGTATTCCATTGTGTAAATGTACCACAGTTTGTTAATCCATTCTTCAGTTGAGGAACATCTAGGTTGTTTCTAGGTTCTTGCTATTACAAATAATGCTGCTATGAACATATTTGAGCTAATACCTTTGGAGTGTGAATGTGCCTCTTTAGGGTATACACCCAGAAGTGGTATTGCTGGGTCCTTGGGGAGATTGATACTCAATTTTCTGAGAAATCTCCATATTGCAATCCAAAGTGGCTGAACAAGCTTACACTCCCACCAACAATGGAGGAGTGTTCCCCTTGCTCCGCATCCTCTCCAACATAGGCTGTCATCTGTGCCTTTTATCTTAGCCAATCTAACAGGTGTTAGGTGGTATCTCAAAGTTGTTTTGATTTGCATTTCTCTGATGGCTAAAGATGAAGAGCACTTTTTCAGGTGCCGACAAAGGTTTAAATCTGCTCTGGTCTATTATGGTTACATACAGAATTATTTAGAAGAAGGCAGTCTTTTCTTTGTTAACTTACCCCTACCATAGTCTTCATTTCAATGTTGAAAGAGAACATTCAGAGTTATTATTTTAAGAGTGCATCTAGGTCAGAAATATAAAATCTTGTCTATCTTCTTTTAAGTATAGAATAATTAATTATAAGACAGGTATCTTGTTCCATATTATATATATATTTCCTTCTTCAGAATTAAAAAATATTTTTATTTAACTTAAGATTCACATGCTTTTTCTGTTGATTAATTATGTTTCATATGTATTGAACAAATACTTAGGATGCACAGAATAATGTCTTAAATGATTTATGAACACTGACTGATAATCTTTACTATAGTACTCAGTGATAAAATATTGTTTGTCTTAATTTTAGCCAATAGAAAATTGAAATATGAGAGGTAATTTCAGTTTCCATGATGTGAAAGTCTTGAAAATGTCAAGGACATGATAGGAAAACATATTTTGAAATGCCTCTTAAGTCTGCAGTCTTAACTGTGCTTGGTAGCTCTTATTGAGAGAGCTCTCTTTCCTTGACATAAAGTTCCTATATTTCATGAATTCACAATCTCCCCCAGTGACCCAGCAGTGCAATATTAGGCATATACCCAAATGCTTCACATTATTACTCCAAAGGCTTTAGCTTAACTTTGTTCATAGCAGCATTATTTGTAATAGCAAGAACCTGGAAACAACCTAGATGCCCCTCAGCTGAAGAATGGATTAACAAACTGTGGTATATCTACACAATGGAGTACTACTCTGTAATAAAAAAAAATAACATTCTAAAATTTGCAGCCAAATGCATAGATTTGGAGAATATCCTCCTGAGCAAGGTATCACAAGCTTAGACAGAAAGGTAGGCAAGGGATGTACTCATTCATAAGTGGATCTTAGACAAAAAGCCAAGATTACTCAAGCTGCAAACCACAACCCCTGAATATCTTGCAATCAGAAGGAAATTAAGAGAGACAACCAGGGATCTCTCTATGAAGAAAAAATATTGATCTCCTGAGCAAATTGGGATCAAAATGCATAGTGACCAATGAGAGGTGGGAACAAATAATGCAAGAAGAATATGGTTGAGTGAGAGGAGCAACAAAATGGGAGAAAAAAGATGTGCATATGGATAGAGGAAATTTATGTGGGGTTGGAAAGATGCTGGGTGCTAGGGAAACCTCCAAGAACTCACAGAATGTCCTTGGTAGGATTCCAAACAATAGGGGAGGAGGTGCTTAATTAGGACTTCCCTTAATCAAATGAATGACCACTATAAGTGCCATTATAGAACCTTCATCTAACAATGAATAGATTCAGAAGCAGTTTCATAATGAATCACCATGTTGAGCTGAGAGAGAGAGAGAGAGAGAGAGAGAGAGAGAGAGAGAGAGAGAGAGAGAGAGAGAGAAGAATGAATATGCACAAAGGGATAGGAAGTATGAGAAGTCCCACAGAGATGGCTGGCTGGAGCTCTGGGGAGCTCACTGAAGCAAGAACATCTACTGGAGAACCATCAAAAAAAGGAGCTGACCCTGCAAAGGTAGATGCCTATTGATTAGCATGGGCAGTATGCAGAACTTCATGAAATAGGATTGATTAGACTATGTTCCTGTGAATGAACTGGCATCTTGGAGCCCATTCCCTACAGAGGAACACCTAACCCTGCCTTATTGCTGGGATAAGGGACTGGGCCTACTTCAAATGGATATACCAGAGTGAACTGACCTACCTTGAGACTCCTTACCATCCTTGGGGAATGGATATGGAGATGGGAGAGGAAGGATAAAGGGGGAGGACTAAGAGGGACTGGGAAAGAAGGGCAATCAAAGGTATAAATGGAAAAATATACATATAAATAAATAACTAATGAAAAAAGAAAAAAAAAAGAATTCACTTACTTGGTTATCACTAGATATGCTGCATTAGGATTTGCATATGCCTAATATTACTGAATATAACAAATGTTAGGGTATGGTGGAAGCCATTGGAGGTCCTGTGCATGAAGTCACAACTGCGCATTAAGTGATGAAGTGTGCCTCTTCCTAGATCACTGAGACCCTGTTGCTTGTGAGATGAGCACCTTGATATGTAGTCCTCAGACACTTCAATTCACAGCCTTTGTTAAATGTCAGCTTCTACCAGTGTTATTAATGTGATGATCATATCTTCACTCCCACAGCTCTTTTATCATAGATTGTCTCCTCCCAGAAATCATGTTACTCAGTTTAAAAGTTATTCATAGAATAGTTAAGTAATTAAAATTTTTGTGTTTTGTACAATCAAAAAAGAAAGCAAAGTGACAGAAATGAAAGAAACAAAACGAGAAAAGAAATATTGGAGAAAAAAAAAAGACCTAATTGTCGATTCACAGTGAATAATCACAGCAATGTTTATGTCACTTTCTCAAATTTCCATAGGAATGCTGTTTTAATTTTTACTTAACCTTTTTTAGAAAAAGACTTCATTCCAGAAAATATAATTTCCTAATTTCTCCTACTTTCCTCAGTGCTAGACTGTGAATCAGGATGCCATACATACAAAGCAAGGTCTTTAGCACTGAACTGTATCTCTAGCTGTCTTTTTACATAAAAAACTTTTTAGTTATCTATTTATTTATTTATTTATTTATTTACATATTTATTTGTATTCTTTGTATATCGGTGTTTTGTCTGAAGTTATGTCTGTTTGGCAAATGCATGCCCAGCGATCAGAAGAGCCATAAGAGGACATTGGATCACCTGAGACTGAAGTTAAAGAGATTGTCGCCTAATAGATGGTTCCTGGGTATTGAGCCCTGGGAATCTCTATGGGAAGCCAGTTGTCTTGACTGCTGAGCTATCTCTACAACTATCCTTTTTCTTTCTTTTATATTTTTTCTTAAGAACTCTAATCCTCTTTATTGTATTCATAAAGATTCTAAACATACTACATATTCATTTTAAAAATCTGCAATGTATGAAACTCAAATAAAATTCACCAAATATTTTTCTAGTAGAAACAACAAGAATATTTTATAAAAAATGATTCATGCCTTTTATTTTTACTGTTTTTTAATACAACTTGAGTACTTAAAAACTTTTAAAAATGAAAATAGATTTTTATGCAGTATATTCTGATTAATTTTTCTTCTGCCAACCTTTTTCAGATCCTATCAAACTTATCTACACCCGAATTTATAGCCTTTCTTTCTCTTATTAAAAAAACCAGACATCTTAAACCAATAAAATAAAATAAGATTAAAACACACAATATAAAACAAGGAAATAGCCATAAAAGAGACAAAGAAACATACAAAGACCCAAACATACCTGCATTTGCACACTTAGAAAGAGCATAAAACCAAATCATAGACCATAATATATGAAAAAAGACCCATAAACTAGAAATATAATGATCAGACAAATTATTATTAGGTAACACTCTCAAAAAATAGAATTAGGTTGATTTTGTGTTAGTTATTTTCTCTGGCACAGGGTCTTTTCTTATACATAGTGAGACTGCACTGGAAAAAAACTAGCTTTTCCTCTATGAGGCATTATCAATAAGTGATAGCTTCTGGGTTAGGAATAAGGGCTTATGTCTACTTCCTCTAGCAGCATTGGGACCCTATCTGGCTTTGACCTGCAGGGTGCCCTGGTCTCTGTAATTTCACATACCAGTCCCAGTGTGTTTAGAAAGCCTTGTTTCCTTGTTGTCTTTTACCCTTTCTGGCTGTTAGTCTTCTGCCTCCCCTACACAGAGTTTGCTGAACCCTGAGGGGAAAGCTTTGATGGAGATATTTCATTTACAACTGAGTGTTTTAAATTCTTTTACTCTAAATATTGTCCAGTTTTAGGCTTCTGTAATTTTTTCTACTAACTGACAATAGAAGCTTCTCCGATGATGGATGATTAAGAGAATGATCAATTAGTCTATCAAAATGTCACAAGCCTTAATTTTATTACTTTATTCATTTTGCAGAACAGTTGTATATGGTTTTCCCCAAGTCCACATTATTATGACCATTTCAGGTATCAGTTTCAACTCAAGGGTTAAGCCTTAATTGTAATTAGACAGTGGTTTGATGCTTTCACATACAACCTTGTTGCCATTATTGTTTTAGCTTGAAAATATATCACCACTATAGATCATAGAGTGTATTGCTGGAATGAAATTTATTGTTCTCCTCTGGTAGTGTTCAGACAATTTTTCAGTCCCAGTTAGTATGAGTTAAGGCTCTATGTACATGCCAGCTCAACTTTTCTATATTTACTGAGTTATGTAGGAGTTTTCTTTAGTGACAGAGTCCTTACCATCTATTTGTAGAGAGTAACCAATCACTGTGGCAGTATCCTTAGTTGCTTGAGGGTATGTGTCCATGGGATATCTTTAGTCAAATAAATGGATTAGATTTAATGAATTTCTGGCATTCAGGTCCATTTGGTGATGAGAGATGTCTAATTGAGTCCTTGTCTCCCTGGTTATATAGTAATATATTGTTTTAAGAAGCTTGTACTGTGTTTGGTTTTCATACTACCCATCAAATAGCTCTTACATTTAGTTTAGTTTTTTCTTCCCATTTTCTCTACTTTACTCCCTTCCTTCATCTCTATGTTCTTTTCTTAGTTTACCTCATTACATTTATGCATAACTATTGTCAAATTTATTTCTACATCTTTTCTGAGGTGCGGGCAAATGATGTGTTCGCTTCTGTGCTGTCAGTTTGAACATTTGCCTGATTTTATATGGTCTTGAGACATAATTGAATGGTTTATTGATGCTGTCATACAAAACTGAGCTAGATGGACTCTCAGCAGTTTTGGAGAAGTCACAGAAATACTTTATCACTTTAATTTGTATGTTATTAAACAAGA
This sequence comes from Sigmodon hispidus, assembly GCA_004025045.1. Classification (NCBI taxonomy): domain Eukaryota; kingdom Metazoa; phylum Chordata; class Mammalia; order Rodentia; family Cricetidae; genus Sigmodon; species Sigmodon hispidus. The sequence goes on along the minus strand of PVIH01014495.1, from coordinate 5,505 downwards.
ACAACAAGGAGATAAGGATTTGTTTCTGGAATTTATTTCAAATTGAATAAAATCTCATATGAATGAGCATGGCATTGCACAGTTTACTGTTCATTTATACAACACATCTGGGCATATTGTAGTTGCTGTTAATTGTTTGTTTCTACAAGTATAGAAATAAGGCTCTAAATCCATTGTTATTAATCAATCTTGGTTTTCTTTCTTTTTATGTATTTACAATTTTTTCAACATACTCAGCATTGTTTCCCTTCTCTTCTCTTTTTCCAGTCCTCCCCCAGTTTTCCCCCATAGACCCATTCATTTCTCAGGACGTGTAAGAACTCAATGCAGTTTGGCATATCCAGTTGAATTAGGACCATGACCCTCCCCTTCAATACCAAGGCTGATCATCATGTTCATCTGTAGGAAATGGGCTCAACGAAGCCAAGTCATATACTAGTAATGAATATGGTAGCACTGCTAGAGGCTCCACAAACTGTCCAAGCGATTCAACTGTCAGCCACATTCAGAGGTATTAGTTTCTTTTAAAAAATACAAACATTGCATGACTATGATGAAGGAGAAGTGAGTAGTTGTCAGTGATCACTATTGGACTTTTAGTTTTTAAAACAGAGTGATCATGAATTCTATAACTTTTCTGTGAGTTAGAAATTTGTGTAATACAAGTTAATTTTTTGTAAGACTATATGATACAACTATACCTAAATATAATAATTCTTCACTCTATCTAGTTATCTTTTCTATCATCTATAAATCTACCTATCTATCTATTTATCCAACATCTATTTAACTTTAAAGCTTAGAATCTTCTTTCCTATTTTTTTCTTTTTTATTATGAATAAAGTCACATTTTTTATCTCTGCATATCCTTATTTAAGGCCCCTTCTGCCTCCTACACCCTCCAGTCACTCTCTCTTCTCTATATATCCCCATCACCTCCCCAGTAAGCGCAGGAGGTCCCAAGGTCCCAATATTGCTCAGTTCAGCATCCACACCTGGCAGATCCAGTTTCCCAACTCCAATATCAAGCCTGAGTCAGGTATTCCTCTAGAGGGAGTGGGATCCCAGGTGTTTGTCCAAGGTATTTCAGATCACAAACTGCTCAGTGGTTGTGGTTTGCAGCTTGGACATGCTTTGCTTTTTTGCTTTTTTGTTTAGAATCTACTAATGACTGAGTACATCCCCTCCTTATCTTTCTGGGTTTGAGATACCTCGTTCAGGAGGGTATTCACCAAATCCATCTGTTTGCCTGCAAATTTTAGGATATCATTTTTTCTTACTGCTGAGTAGTACTCCATTGTGTAGATGCACCACAGTTTGTTAATCCATTGTTCAGGTGAGTGTCATCTAGGTTGTTTCCAGGTTCTTGCTATTACTAATAATGCTGCTATGAACATAGTTTAGCTAATGCCTTTGGAGTGCCACTGTGCGTCTTTAGGGTATACACCCAGAAGTGGTATTGCTGCATACTTGGGGAGATTGATTTCCAATTTTCTGAGAACCACCATACTACATTCCAGATTGGATGAACAAGCTTACACTCCCACCAACAATGGAGGAGTGTTCCCCTTGCTCTGCAACTCCTCCAGCACAGACTATCATCTGTGTCTTTTATCTTAGCCAATCTGACAGGTGGTATCTCAAAGTTGTTTTGATTTGCATTTCTCTGATGGTTAAAGATGTTGAGCTCTTTTTCAAGTGTCTTTCAGCCATACGTAATTCTTCAGAATTCTCTTTTTAGTTCTGAACTCCATTTTTTGATTGGGTTATTCAAGGTTTTGGGCTCTACTTTCTTGAATTCTTTTTATATTTTAGAGATCAGTCCTCTATCACTTGTAGGGTTGGTGAAATCTTTTCCCATTCTGTAGGCTGTAGTTTTGTCTTATTGACAGTATCCTTGGCTTTATAGAAGCTTCTCAGTTTCAGGAGGTCCCACTTATTGATTGTTGATTTTAGTGTCTGTGTCACTTGTGTTATATTTAGGAAGTGGTCACCTGTGCCAATTTGTTGGAGGGTATTTCCCACTTTCTTTTCTATCAAGTTCAGAGTGGTTGGGTTTATGTTGAGGTCTTTTATCCACTTGGATATGAGCTTTCCTATTTTTAATAAACATACATATAATAAATGCTTATAAACAATTACCACTTCTGTATATGATTTCTTTTAGATTAAATGCTTCTAGGAAATATTAAAAAAATACTCACTTAAAAGTCAAACTGAACATGAATGGGACAGTGTAACTCATTTCTACCTCTATTCTATAAACAGGAGTTAAAACAATAGAGCACAGGGCATTGCTCTTTTCCACATTGTTAGGTTGCTGAAAGTTAGTGATGCTATAGACATCATATATGTTTTGCTTGTTAACATCAATAAATTTTCTAAAATTAAAATATGTATCTTGAAACTTTTGTATGATTACTCTGTTTGTATTATTCTTTCTCATTCCAATTCCTAATATTCCCCCTTTCTTCAAATTCATGGCCTAAATTTGATTCCCACTTTTACATATATGTATATAAATTTATGAGTGAAACCTGCTGAGAGTGGGACCAGGTGCCGTCTGCAGAGTAAGTCCCAGGGAACTCTGTAGCAGGGGCAGATAAAGTCTGCCTGTCACCATACCCACAGCTGCTGCTGCTGAAAGAATTTGCAAGGCTACCCACCTAGAACTCAAACTGAGCAAACAGATAACTACAGGGGTCCCTGAAGGACAGACTCAGACCCCGCCCAAAGGTGAGGAGGGGTCACCAGGCCCAAGCGCCTATATCCCAGCCAGGGAGGGAGAGTTGAGCTCCCATATGACCCAGTTCTGCTACCAGGAACAGGTGCTGTCTGCAGAGTAAGTCCCAGCGAACTCTGTAGCAGGTGCAGATAAAGTCTGCCTCTCACCATACCCAGAGCTGCTGCTGAGGGAATTTGCATGGCTACCCAACTTGACCTCAAACTGAGCGAACAGGTAACTTCTGGGGTCTCTGAAAATCAGACTCAGACCTTGCCCAGAGAGGTGACAGGAGGCACACAAGCCTGAGTGCCACAACTGGCCAGGAGCCATCTAAATGTGAACCACTGAAGCCATGGGCAAAAGTCAGTGCAAAAAATTACATTATAATACAAAGAACACCATGGTAATTCCAGAAGATAGGCGATCTTTCAAATATAAGACCTAAACTGAGCAATGAAGAGGAAGCAGAAGGAAGCAACACCAAAAATTCCTTTTTGATGATCATCGAAGCTCTCAAAGAAGATATGAAAAATAGCCTTAAAGAAATAGAAGAAAATACAAACAAAAAATTGCAAGAGATGAACAAATCTATGAAAGAAACATGCCAGGAACTAAAAGCTGAAATGGAAGCAACAAAAAAAGCACAAATTGAGGCAAAGATGGAAAGAGAAAATATGAAAAAAAAAGTTGGAACCACAGATAAAAGCATAACAAACAGAGTTCAAGAGATGGAAAATAGAATCTCTGAAGTGGAAAACTCAGTAGCTCAAATAGATATATCAGTCAAAGAAAATAGTAAAACTAAAAAAGCCATAACTCAAAATGTTCAGGAAATCTGGGACACCATGAAAAGACCTAATTGGAGAATAATAGGAATAGAAGAAGTAAAAGAATATCAGCTCAAAGGCACAGATAATGTTTTCAATAAAATCCTAGAAGTAAACTTCCCTAACCTGAAGAAGGAAATGCCTATAAGATACAAGAAGCATACAGAATACCAAATAGATATGATCCCAAAAACAGTCAGCGCACCACATTATAATCAAGCCACAAAACATACAGAACAAAGAAAAAATTTTAAGAGCTGCAAAAGAAAAGGGTCAACTCACATATAAAGGCAGACCCACCAGAATAACGCCTGACTATTCAATGGAAATGATGAAAGCTAGAAGAGCTTGGTCAGAAGTTATAAAGACACTAAAACAGCATGGCTACCAAACTGGAATACTATACCCTGCAAAATTATCAATCACCATAGATGGAGTAAACAAGGTATTTCAGGACAAAGTCAGACTGAAAGAATATCTATCTACCAATCCAGCACTACAGAGAGTATTAGAGGGAAAACTCCAACCTAAGGACCCCAGATATACCCATGAAATCACAAATAATCAATAATTCCACAGAAGAATACCTGGAAAAGGAAATACAAACAAGTTACTACCAAAAATGGCAGGAAATATGAATCAATGCTCACTAATTTCCCTTAATATCAATGGTCTCAACTCTCCTATAAAACGTCACACACTAATAAGATGGATACAACAATAGAAGCCATCCTTCTGTTGCCTACAAGAAACACACCTCAACTGCAAAGACAGACACAGGCTTAGAATAATGGGTTGGGAAAAGATTTTCCAGTCAAACGGTCCTAAGAAACAAGCAGGGGTTGCAATCCTAATATCTAACAAAGTAGACTTTAAGCTAAAAGCAATTAAAAGGGACCAAGATGGTCACTACTTATTCATCACAGGAAAAATTGGTCAAGAGGAGATTTCAATTTTGAATATTTATGCCCCTAAAATAAGGGCACCTACTTATGTAAAAGAAACATTGCTAAAGCTCGAATCCCACATCAGTTCTTACACCCTAATAGTGGGAGACTTCAATATCCCACATTCAACCCTGGATAGATCAACCAGACAGAGTCTCAACAAAGAAATAAGGAGTCTAAAAGAGGTTATCATGCAAATGGATGTAATAGATATCTACAGAAGCTTCCACCCAAAGGCAAAGGAATATACATATTTCTCAGCTCCTCATGGAACTTTCTCCAAAATTGACCACATAATTGGTCATAAAGCAAATATCAACAGATACAAAAAATGGAAATAATCCCTTGTAACATATCGGACCACCAGTGTTGTAGTAAGTTTTTCCTATGCCTGTTTGGCCCCGGAGTTTGTAACCTGGCGCACGTGTGGCGCCGGTTTGGAACCTGGTTCACGTGCCCGCAGCTTTTGTCCCCCAAAAGAAATGAATCACACGCTTATATAATTTACACTGCTTGGCCCATATCTTAAGCACATTACTAGCTAGCTCTTTCTTCTTAAATCAACCCATTTCCATGAATCTACCCACCACGTGGCTTGCAGCCCGTGGCTCACCTGAATTCCTACATGCTTCTTCTTCGGGGGACAGAAGGCAACTAGTAAACTCCACCCCTTCTTCCTACCTGGCTGCCTCTGATTCTCCACCCACTTCTATGGTGCCCTGCATGGGTCCAAACATTTATTTATGTTGTACAGAGAACATTCCACCACATTTCCTCTTTTCTGTCTAATTAAAAAGGAAGGTTTCTATTTCCATATAGCAAAATTACACACAACAGAACAGCTCTCAAGCAAGAATTACAGTCACAATATCCAGTCTATTTGTATTCCAAAATTAAAGAGAATATTCCATTATCTACCTTATCATTGTGAGTCTAAAGTTTCATATCTAATATACCTTTTAAACTAAAAAGAACTATACCTACAATTATTAAACCTTCAACCACA
>PVIH01014494.1:19499-53671 GCA_004025045.1 Sigmodon hispidus | reverse complement strand
CTCTAGCCTGGCTTTGGGAGACCTGCTGCTGCTGGTAACGTGCGCCCCTGTGGACGCCAGCAAGTACCTGGCTGACAGATGGCTATTTGGCAGGGTCGGCTGCAAACTGATCCCCTTTATTCAGCTTACCTCAGTGGGGGTGTCTGTCTTCACACTTACAGCACTGTCTGCAGACAGGTAAGTACTGACGGTAAATAATATCTTTCTCTGGGGGTGGTGGAATACTCAGTGAATGACACAGGAGAGCTGTTTTCACAAAAGGGAACTTTTACTCAAATTCAAACTCCCTTCCAGGCATGCTTTTGTTCTGGAAATTACTTCTGGAGTTTGACATATTAGTTTAAGAAAAGAAAAATGAGTGAATGGTGGAGACAGGGGCAGACAAATGGGAATTAAATCTCGAAGCCTGAGACCAAGGGGCATTTTTTTTTTTTCCGGAAGAAAAATCATTGCCTATCCTGTCTTTTCCCTCCCTGAAAAATTAATTGAGCAGTGAAAAGGACAATCACGCCCCATAGTTTCAACCTCAGGCTAATGTTTCTTAGAAATAATTCAGAACCTTTCAGAAAACAGAGAGCTTCCCACTGCCCCTCTGTAAAATCTTTGAGAAAGAAAAATAGGCTCTGTTTCTAGAAACTTTGTCTTTTCCTTGGGCAGTCTTAACTTTTCTTGAAGCTGATTTTTGGGTGTGAGCAAACAGAACAATTGTGTGTTGATTTTTCTAAGTTTTCCTTCAATGAACTTAAACGTGATTGCTCTCTTGGACCTGGCTAAACAAGTGTTGTTCAAGGTTGATTTCCAGTTTTTATAACTTTTAAAAATGTTCAATGTCTTTGGAGCTTGGTGGTGTAGGTGTCTACTTTTATTCTGGAAAGTAAACATCTTTGTGAGCTTTATTTTATATAGGTATATATATGTGATTTTTTATTGGCACAATCTTAAAACCTGTTCTCATGCATTTAACAACTATCATGTTAAAAAAATTTCATGTTTAAAAGAGCAAGTAAAGAAACATTTGCAAGATATTCACACACATTGCTGACCATATTTTATACCATACCACACAGAAATGATTAGACTATCAGATACAGCATATGCTAAATGGTAAAGTTAAGAAAACAGATCCAGTGGACCAGAGAGAGATTATAAGTTGTTATCTTAACTATTTGGTGTATGTTAAAGATACTTAGGAACAGAGTGTATACTGGAAAAAAACGGTTCTTAAAAGTTTAGAATCTGAAGAAAATGGCTTACATCTTAATACAAGTGGTGCTAGTGTCTCTTTTTGTAAAGGAACAAACTGTCCTCAGGTGAGCTGGCCTTGGTAAGTAATGAACAAATAAAGATGGTGTTATCAGCATTTGTGGCCATGTGTTTATCCTAAGTTACTTAAAGTACACTGCTCAGTACAGATGATAGTCTCAGAGGCTGAAAAGTAATGATCCTGAGAAAAGGATGTTGTGTGGACCAGACAGGGTTTCTCTGCTCACCCTCATCTAGCTTGCACCCTGCCGTTTCGCCCTCCAGCTACTAATGACCACAGGCAATTTTTCTGCACATTCAGGGCTAGCAAACTTCAGAGCTGGCAGAAACTCCAGAGCTGGTTCCCACTAGTGGAGGGCACGTAAGGCTGAGCATAATTTTCTTGGTGGAAAGAAGAGATTGGGGCTTCCGGGCTGGTGAATGCAGTGGTCCAGATGGTGTTTACTGTCTCCTCGGGGAGGCGAACACAGAGGAAAGGGAGGGCATGGAATGGAAAGCTGCAGCTGCAGGGACCCTCTTCCTGGAGTTTGAGAGCAGACTGAACTTGCCATCAGCAGTCAGGGAAAGCGCTCTGCAAAGCTGAGTTGTATGCCACTGCAGCTGTGGTGTATCCTCACTAACTTTTTGTATTTGGCTCTGCCTTGCAAAGGCTGATGGGTCACCCGAATTACAGGTGGTGCATCACACTGATTTCAACAAGAAAAGGTGGTCTGCCAGTTTGATGATAACACGAGACTAGACATTTCTATTTATCTTATGTTTGAAAGCTGTAAGATTCTTACAACAGCCTTATGGGCTTGGCAATGTAAATATGAATTCTATATTTTCCAATATGTCATGTATGTACTCAGTAAAGAAAGTTAACAGCTCAGTATTTTACATGATGTCTATGTAACTGTCTAAACACTACCCAGTTAAGATATTAAAGATATCCCATACCTTGCCCATTTCTAGTTAATATTCCAACAGAGAGGCAGTTGTTACTTTGATTTCATATTATCCATTATTATTTATTGCATTCATATGGAATCGTACAAGGAATAGAACTTGTCTGCCTTCTTATGCTTGATGTATTTCTTTGTTACACTTCTATGTTGTATGTCTAGCAGTGGTTTTTTTTTTTTTTTTGATTGTTTGCAGAATCCCATTGAAAGAAAAGATCTCAGTTATCCTGATTAGTACTGATGTATTTTTTGTTTGGGGCCGAGAACCTTTTTGGAGTATTCTAAATTAATAAATTTTGATCACATTTGTCCTTCCCCAAGTCCTCACAGATCCTAACACCTCCCCACCCACCCAACTTCGTGTTCTTCTTCTTTGAAAAAAATGAACAAACCAACAAGCAAAAGCACACACACACAACCACACACACACACACAAATAAAAATCATGGGGCCCATTTTGTATTGGCCAACTGCTCCTGAGCAAGGGTCCTACCCTGGAGTGTGGTTGATATACTAAGTGCCACTCTATTGAAGAAAACTTATTTTCCCTCTCTTAACAGCTATCAATTGCTGATAGCTTCTTACCTGGAGTGGGACTTTGTATCTCTTGGTTGGCATAAGAACTTATTTCTTTTAGGCATATGTTCAAGTCTGAAATGCTAAGTTATGAGTGCATATATTTAATAAATATTGGCAGTTTCCAAATGACCCTCCAGATTTGATAGTTTGGTAAAAGGGCCAACCAAACTGTCCAGTGTGGGTGACCATCATAACCAAAGGGGAGCTTTGAAACCTTACAGAAGCCTAGGCCCCATCCAAAGCTACTCAAACAAGGTTTCCAACATGTGAGTGGGTACTCATAGCAATAATCATCTGTGCCTACCTATCTTAGGTTGGTAGCAACATCAGTGTTTATCTCAACCACCCTTCTGCAGCCCTCTCCATCCCCAGGTGACGTTGAGTCTTTGTTACTAAGAAAAGAATATTTTTTTTCTAGAAAACTGTATACCACTGTCACCATCCACAAAGGAAGATTTCAAGGTATTCTTAGTAAATGGAATCCTAGGATTACCACAGATGACAATTTCAGCTTCACATTCAAACCCCTTTCATTTTGGTCCCTGTCTTCTCCCCCCATTTATACTCTCTATCTTCACACATACACTAATATCCTCATGCATGGTATTACATGATCCCATTCTTCTGCAAGCCACTCTTCAAAGTGCTTCCTCCTTTAACAAGTATGTGGTTTCATCCCTTATCCCCATAGCATAGGCTTGGGTGGGCATCAACAGGCTTGCAATCTAGACATTCATCTGCTAGTCCTATTCATATGGGGGAATTGGGACAAGTTACTTAACTAACTCTCTGGCATTGGCTTTTATTACCTGTAAAATGGCAGAGTTGAGCTAGATTTTTTTGGAGGCAGGGAAGAGAGAGAGAGTATTGTGTGTGCGTGCATACGTGTGTGTGTGTGTGTGTGTGTGTGTGTGTGTGTGTGTGTGTGTGTGTGTGTGTGTGTAGAGGCCAATGGTCAGCCTCAGGTCTTATTCCTCAGTAGCTGTTTTGTTTGTTTGTTTTGGGACAGAGTCTCTCAGTGGCTTAGAATTCATCAAGTAAGCTAGAATGCTTGGACAACAAGCCCCAGGGATCTACCCGTCTCTCTGCCTTCTCAGCACTGGGAAGCTCCATAAAGTTCATATTCTCTACAACACCCAGGGTCCATTTTACTGATAAGAGTCAAAAAAAACTATGGTTTAGTTGATAATTGGGCAGTGAGCACATAATCCAATCAAGCATCTAGCAGTAGACGCAGGAATTTTTCAAGTTCCAAGCCTTGTTTGACATTGTTTGACATAGAAACCAAAAACATGTAATGGGATTTAACCTTCAGGACAAACTTGGAGGAAAAAGAAACTAAAGCTTTACTCTCCTCACCGAAAGCCACAAGTTCTTTAGCAAAACTTGACACTTTTTTTTTTCAACAATCAAAGTACACTCTGATTCTGCTTGCCTTCTCCTGACATTGGGAGGTACAGGCTCGAAACTGGGTTGTTCTGAAAGATGGTGCTGAGTGATCCAAGACAGAAGGGGCCCTTCTCCCTGGTTAGGCTATTATGTCTAGCTTCCTGGATTCTGAAGAGATTGATCTCTTTCTCACAAAAGAAGACTCAGTTTCTTATATAGCATCCTTCCAAAAAGTCTCTCAGTTAGAGGAGGCTAGGTGGGCTGCCAGTTCTAAGTTCCATATAGTTTGGTTTTTCAGAGGCATATGCGGCCACTCTGGAAGGAAATATAACTTGCATCTGCCTACAGCCATAGTGAACCAGAACAGCAGCCAGCAGGTTTGGGAATGAGCCCAGGCCAGGTACTTCGGAAGTGGGCTTTTCCAGCCAGGCTCTCTCAACTGGAATGAGGAAGAAGAGGAGGGAGAGGAGGGCACCAGGAACCTTCATCTTGTCTCTTACACATTATCTTTTCAAGTGGCAGGCTTTTATGTGATTAATTAAGTATCATTCCTGGCAACTTAATATGCATGAAGGCAAAAAATAAAGCACAGATTTCATCATGAAACACACAGCCTCTCACGAAAGGGCTCCCTGGTGAGGTTTTTTTGAACTGTGCCTGTCAATAACATCCTTTAAAAATAGACCAAATTTGCATTCTTGCACTTATAAATCTTCCTGGTGTGTGGGGTTGCATAAATTCTCTCTTAATTAAAACACATGCTTTCAGAATAAAACAGAAAACGGAAATTTTCCTCCTTTTCGCCTCTGAGTAAAAGCAAAGAGGGACATCCAAGAGGTTTCTTTTACTCAGGAATCGCCTTCTCTAAGAGACCTTCCACGGCCACTCAGTCTAACAGACAGGCCAATGTCATCCTATCAACCAGTTTATTTCTTTATCAGGTTTATTGGAATGTAAGTTGTATGTAGTCAGTTCTTAGGGGGACACATCTATGGACCTTGACGCTTTCCACCCTTACCATATCTTCTCCACCAACAGTCCAAATAAATATCATTTCTGTCACCTCCTCAAATTATTTCTGGTGCCTTTGTAGTGTACCCTTCTCCCTCCACTTCAACTCCTTGAAACCTTGATCTTTTCCAAGATGTTCCATGAAGGGTAGCATACAGCCTGGTTTCTTTTACCACTCTGTATTTCATGTGTAATTAACCCACTCCTATTTTGCTGTGTGATATTCATAGCATTGCTGTGCCATGTTTTGTTTATCTGTCCTTCAATTCATGGTAGTAGGAGTGTTTTCAGTTTGGGAAGATGAATGAATCTGGCACAAATGTTCATTGACAGTTTTAGCATAGATACATGTCTTCTATTCTCCTGAGTACATACATTCTATAATTTTTTTAAGACTTTCTCTATTTTTTTTCTTTCTTTTTGGCATACAGTAATTAAATAAGCACAAAAGACCAGGAGTCTAGGGGCCTGAGGAAATGGTTCATTTGGCCAAGTGCTTGTCATGCTGACATTAGGGCAGATGCTAGATCCCCAGAATATTCCTGCAATCTCATCACTGGGAAGCCAGAGAGACAGAGTGGTACTGGGGACTTGCTGGCAAGCCATTCAATCTGAATTGTCTGCTTCTGGGTTCAGTGAGAGTCCCTGTCTCAAAATATAAGATAAAGAGCAATGTTTACACTGCCCTCCATACACATGTGCACACAGGGTGGGCACACACTTGAATACATACACATATAAAGTAAGAATCTATCTCATTGGTTAGTGTGTTCTGTGGTACTTGACCAGTTTCTAGCCTGTACTGAGTGTTCAAGATATCTTTGCTGAATATATGAAATGAAAGATTCATGAAAGAAGGAATAAAGGAATGAATGAATTCAGATGGCTCATACCGGATGAACCTAGAATACTTGATTATGAACTGCAAAGCATGTTCATTTCCTCTGATGATTCACAGAGTAACAGCAGAACAACAATGGTTCCAGCCCCAGATGAGAGGAGCTAGGTCTTGTGAAAACTGAGGAGTGCTTTTTAAAAAGAAAAACTAAACAAAATTTTGAACAGAAGGCAAATAAACAAATGTTTAAAGTCACTTAGAACTTACACAGTGGAGTTGGTACTCAAATGAATTACAAATTAAATGAGCTAAAGAATTCCATAGTCATCACAAAATTTAGGAAAGCATGATAATATCTACTAACTAGCTTCCTGAGCTGATCATGCTTGTTTTCTTAAATATTTTGGCCTCATCCTCATCTATCTTGTCTTGAAATAACTATCATCTGGACATGTATTTCCTTAGCTTTGCTTTTTTTTTTCAAGTACTGGAGACTGAACTTCATACCTTACGCACACGTGCTAAACATGCACTCTACAGCTGAGCCACACTCCCAGACCTGTTAACAGACATTTCTATAAGAAATTAGAATCAGTCTTCCCCAAGGATGAGCTCCCTGGTAACTTATTCATTCCCACATGATCAGAACTAAACACACGTGCATACGAGCAACACTGAATGGACTCTGCAGGCTGCATTTATATGTACATATGGACATTATATATGTAAATTCTAATTCTAGGACAAAAGGTCATGGGTCTGAGAAGTGGGGGAAATGTAGGAGGAGTTGGAGGGGGAGGAGTGGAAATGATGAAAATATAGTACTCATGTGTGAAATTCTCAAAAATTAAAAATAGGATACCATGGCTTGCAATTACCATTTCCTTTTTTAAAAAAAAAGTGAAAAATTGGCATTAGGATGAAGAGAAAAAATTTTAAAAGAAATTAGAAGGATACAGCTGTGTTCTATGGTCTAATGGATGATTAAAAACAGATTTTTATTAGAGGTTAGAAAAGTTTTCATCCAATTCCACAGCTCATTATTGAGCCTGTCATATATAAATGTTTAGATTTACAAAGTTTCAAAACATTGTTGTCTTAATCTTGTTTCTCTCTTGCTATAACAGAATACTACAGATTGAGTAAATTATAAAGAATAGAAATGTATTTAGCTCATGATTTTGGAGGCTGTGACATCCAAGAAGGTGGTGAGGGTCCCACTGCTGTGCTGTGACATGGCATGAAGAAGAACAAATGTGTGTGACAGTAATCTGAAATTTTCTCACAATGTACTGAGGAGAAGGAGAACCAGAGAAGGAGTGGAGCAGGAGAGGGGAGGGAGAAAGGCAAACTGTCTTATATCTAAAACAATAAATAATTATTCTTCTTTCACTGTCCTATCCCTTTATAGTGTACCTCCTCCCTTCATCTCAGCTCCTGGAAACCTTGGCAAAAGTTGTAACAAAGTTGGTTGCTTGGAGACAGGGTGCTGACGTTCTGCTGATTGGCACTTAGGGTCTTTCTGCCCCAGAATATCTTTGAACCCTACCTGGATGGACCCTACCTGGGGTGCCTGGTTTTTTCCCAGGACTGGGCAAGCAAGAATCTGTTCCTCTCCCAGACCTGGGCTGATGACTTGGCTAATCTCCCAGAGCTGGGCAGGTATTCTTTTCTCAGAACTGGGGAGGCCTCCTGCTAGGTCTATTTTTTTTAGGGCATGCTCTTTTCCCAGGACTTGTCAGGTTTGACTATTCTCCGAGAATTGGGCAGCACCCCCCTTCCGCCTGCCAGAAACGTGAAACTAAATATTATTTTACCTTTTTATAAAATAGCTACTAAAATACAAAAAGGGGTTTCTTGAACTAAGTTTTTTCTTTTCAACTATCAAGTTTGTTTTCTACATAGGCTTCTAAATTTGACTGACAGTAGTTCCATTTCCTGTGTCTTGAGTAATCTTAAGTACTCATCTGACAAATGGCACCTACTGTGAACACTTTGCCATCTTCACCAGTGTTGCTATTTTTGTGATTATGAATAATTGTTGTTGGTTGATTTTTTTTTTTTTTTGCTTCTTCGAGTTACTATATTGTATTGCTGGGCTTTAAAATTAGACCAATAAGTATTTCTTAATATCTTGGGTAGCATTCCTGGATAGATGTCTTCCTTCTTCAATGTTCTATCGAATGAACAGACCCCATTTTACTCACATCATTTATCTTTTTTTTTTTCTAGTCTTTCGTGGAGCTCACTACCCAGATCCCAAATAACACAGAGGCTTATTATTACTTATTGATGCCGGCCTTAGGTTGGCTTGTTTCTTGCCAGATTTCCTTAACTTAAAATCATCTCACCTATCTTTTGCCTCTGGGCTTTTCCTTTTTCTTTTTTTAATTTTATTTTTATAAAATAAATTCTTATTTTGTATCCATGTATCCCCTTGTTCAAACTCCCTTCCCCTTCCCGATCCCTGCTGGTCAGTCTTTCTTCTCCCCATCCCCTCATTCCCTCCCCAGAAAGGGCAAGAGGTCCCAAGGTGGGTCAACTCAGCATCCACTCCAGGCAAGTCTAATTTCTTCATCCTAATATCAAGACTGGGTTAGGTGTTTGGCTGGAGGGAATGGGCTCTGAATTGCCTTGCTTTGTTTTTACTTTATGGCTTGCTGGACAGCTGGCCCCTGCATCTTTCTCCTTCTTTGGCTACTTCTTTTTCCCAAATTTTTCTTTCTATATATTCTCCCTGCCTGCTAGCCTAACCTATCCTTTCTTCTGCATTGCTATTGGCTGTTCGGTTCTGTATTAGACAGACCATAGGTATTTTAGACAGGCACAGTAACATGGCTTCACAGAGTTAAACAAATGCAACATAAACAAAAGTAACACACCTTAAAATAATATTTTGCACGTAACACAAGTGAATTGATGCAATACACTTGATACTTGTAATTTGGTCACAAGCCTCTGCTTTACAAACACAGACTGGTAAATTCACTTCTACTTATGTATCTAAATCAAATATCTTACCTTATAACTTGATTTGTTATCATTTTTATAATTTATCTCTCTTTTCTTACCTACTGTGCTGGCTAGTTTTATGTCAGCTTGATACAAGATATCAGAAAAGAAAAAGCCTCAATGAAAAAACACCTCCATAAGGTCAATCTGTAGGCAAGCCTGTGGGCGTTCTCTTAATTGTGCATATTGGGGGAGGGGCAGATCATTGTGACTGTTGCCATACCTGGAATGGTGGTCCTGGGTACTATAAGAAAGCAGGCTGTGCAATCCATGAGAAGCAAGCCAGTAAGTAGCACTCCTCCATGGCCTCTGCATCAGCTCCTGCCTCGAGGTTCCTGCCCTACTTGAGATCTCGCCCTCATTGCTTTTGATGATGACCTGTTATATAGAACTGCGAATGAAATAAACCCTTTTTTTCCCAAGTTGCTTTTGGTCATGTGTTTCATCATAGCCATAGTAACCCTAAGAGGAAGTTTAAGTTAATTTAATATTTTAATTATTATATTTCACTAATATTTTAATTATTATATTTCACTCCCCTATTAATTTGTTAATTACAGAAACTCCTTTCAATATTCATTTAGGTACATCTCTAAAATTTACAGTATGTATCATTGACTTATTAACATCTACTATAAATTAGAATTTCCTCATAATACAGGGTTGTGAGGGTACATCAACTTCATTTAAAATTCCTTCTTGCCTTTTGCTTTTTATGCTCTGTTTTACATGTTATTTATTTGTGTGTACTTGGGGGGGGGTCGTTGTTTGCCATTATGTGTATGTGGTTCTCATCTTCCTCCTTTATATGAATTTATATATGTACAGAAACAAACCTTATCTTTTAAAGCCCACCCCTTTCACTGTTATTAAATTTTATAACAGCTGTTATTGAAAAAAATAATTTCTTTGTTTGTTTTAAATTTATTTTGGTGTGCCAGAGATAAAAACTGTTTTAGACTCATTTTAATGGCACAATTTTGTCATGGCATTTAGATGTATTTCTCCCATTTCCCTACAGTGATTCTAATTTCTATTTGGCTCACAAATGGATTCGCAATATATTTTTTAATTTTTTTTTGTGAGGTTTGGAGAAATGGCTCAGTTTTAAGAGCATGGGCTGTTCTTGAATAGACCCAGGTTCAGTTCTCAGAAACCACATGGCAGATCACAGCTCTCTATGCTGTTTATAAACTCAGTTCCAGGGTGTCTGACATCCTCTTCTGACTTCCTGGTGTTCCTGCACACACATAGAACAAACTCATAAAGGTACACATGCAGGTACTTACTTATGTAATAAATAAGTAAATCTTTTAACAAATATTTCTATGGCAAACGCTAACCTCTGGAATGCCTACATATCTATTTCTATTGTAGCTTTTCTCCTTCTTGTTTTATAACTACTTATTTTGTCTCCTGGCCGACCAAGCTATTTTTGCTTGAATGCCTATTTTTGTGTATGAAGACTTGTAGGTAAGTTGAGGCTTTGGTCGCTATTACCTTCCAGAAAATACAGCCATTGCTCTTGCTGGGAGCTGGAAGATAATATTGAATCAGACTTAATTGGAACTGAGTAAACTGGAAGCTGAGCTTTGGAACCTGTTAGAGTTAGTATGTACTTGGGGATATTTCATAGCGTAGCTGTAACTTGGTCCATTTCCAGTTTTTTTCTCTTCTGCTGAAGTTTGTCCCCTGGGTATCTCAGTTTAACCTCCAGGCTGTTAACCTGGAACCCTCTTCTTCAGTGGCTCCTGGACTCCACTTTACTACTCATCTTCACCCAAAAAGCTGCTTGAAATTTGTAAAAGCCTTAAGGGCAAATGGTGCTGAATGCCAACCTCCTGTCTGCACGTCCTTTCTCTCCAGGATTCAAGCGTCTCTTGTTATTATCACCTTGATTTGCCTCTGACAGGTTTCAAAGACATTTTTTTTCCTAACATTTTTTTTCTGAAGCTCTGCCCACCAGCTAGTTTGGTGTGATCAGGAATAGAAGAGCCTACCCCAGCTCTCAGAAAGACCTTTTAAGCTGCCCTTAAAGAGGCACTCAGCCCAGTTCTGCTAACAGAGTTTCCAGCTACCTAGTGGGGCCTGTGAGGTCAGAATTCAGAGTCACAAACACTCAGCAATTTAGCACCAGAAAACTGAGTTCTGGCTCACTTCAAAGTGAGTCAGTCAGAAATCTCGGCAGAGGTCTGTAGCTGTACCTACTGCTGAGGGTGCATCAAAGCCTCAGGGGTCCTGAATGTAGGCCGGGCCTCTCAGCCCAGTGAGCAGGAGTCACAGCTGACATTTAGTTACACAATACCTTGTTAACAGTTGAAATTTCATGGGAAGAAAAGAGCCAGAGTATTCCTAAGATATGTTTTTTAAAATTTTATTATTTATTAATTTTTGAGAATTTCATACTTGAGTGCTATATTTACATCACTTCTACATCTTCTCTCTCTAGTTTCTCTTATGTCCCCCACTCCTTCTTAAATACATGACCTCTTTTTTGTAATACATGTGCATACACACATATGACAGATACACAAACATCCTACTGAGTGGAATTAGCATTGCCCATATGGACATGTGTTTAGTGCTGACTATGTGGGACTGGATAACCTAGTGGGGGCTAGTCCCTGCAGAAAACTGACTCTTTCTGTATCGGAAACTGTTTATGTCTAGAAGACACTATGTCGCAGTGATGATCTGGTCCTCTGCTCTTGCAATCTTTCCACCTCCTCTTCCAAAATGTCGCCCTGATCCTGCAATGTGTATGGGGCTGATGTACTGACTGAAGCTGGTTGCCATATGGCCACTTTATTCTCTATATTTTGACCAGTTTGATTCTTAAAATTATTACATATCAATATATTATACACAATGATGAGTTACATTAAAACATTTCATACAAATATAAATTGTATGCTGATCAAATGCTCCATACTACTAGACTCTTCCCATTTTTGTCCCCTCCCCCCCCCCAATTTCTTTTCATTAGTCCTGTCTGGTTACTCAGATGATTTTTCTTCTACTTTCATATTATACGTACATGAATGATTTTATGTATCTAATATAAAATCTGAGAACCACTTATAAGGGAAAGCATATGATATCTTTGTAACACTGGCTTAATCTGCTTAATATGTGTGACAATTTTCATTGACAACACAATCTTGAATCACCTGAGAGAAGGACCTCTGAGAATGTTTGTGAGGAATTATCTTATTGCATTAATCAAGGTGGAAGGGCCTTCCCACTAGGAATAGTGCCAGAGGATCCTGGGCTGTATATGTAAGGGAGCCAAGGAGCGGTACATATGTGTTTATTGAACCCTTCTTCTGCCTGTCGATGTAAATAGTTGCTTTAAACTCTTATTGCTGCGACTTCCTCAACCATGCAGGATTATAACCTAGAGCTGTGAGCCAAAATAAGCTCTCCCCTCCCCTTAAGTTGTTTTTGTAGATTTCATTACAGCAATGGGAAAAAGAAATGAAGACCTCTTTTTCTGCAAATGATAGGACTTTGTTCTTTTTATGGCTGAAAAAATGTAGTATCTTTTCTTTATCCTTTCCTCTGTTGTCAGTCCTTTGGTTAGTTCCCTCACTTAGCTATTATGAATAGTGCTACAATAAACACAGATGTGCAAATAGCAATGTGATATGTTAGCTTGGAGTCCTTTGGGTAGACACCTGGGAGTGGCATAGCTGGGTTCTATGGAAATCTATTTTTAGTTTTATTTTTTTATTATTTCCCTTCCTTCTTTGCCTTCTTCCTTTTTGACACCTATCTCTGTTTCTATCATCTCTGTCTCTTTCTTTTGTATTCTACACAGGCTAATTGGCCAGTGAAAACTACTGAAGATTATATTAAAGAAATAGGGAGGATGCAAAATTTAACACATAGAAAATTTATTTCCGAGTGGATAATAACATGTCTGTGTGGCTTCTTTGTTTCTTTATACTGTCTACTTATAAATAGAACTATAGGTCACTTTGAAGCTTTTCATCTTTTCCTTTTGCCCTTCGCTAATGTTGTTTTGTTTTATTTTGTTCTGTTGACTTAGGCTGTGTCACATCTGGGTCAAATGTCTGTTATGAAAATTACTTTAAATACAATTTTCAGAACAATAGAAAATTATGTTACAATAAAACAATAGTAGTTTTCCCTATAAAACCTATCCTCATAGGTTTTTAAAATCTGTTTATTTTGCATTTATATGTATGAATATTTTGTCTGTATATATACTTATGCACCATTTGCATGACTGGTTGCTTCAAAGGCCAGAAAATGATGTTCGGTCCCATGAAAATGTCTTTACAGATGACTATAAGTCACCATATGAGTGCTGGTGATTGAACTCAGATCCTTTACAAGAGCAGCAAGAGCATTTAACCACTGAGCCATCTCTCTAGACCTGGTAATGCATTCTAAAATATGGTGATGCAAACTAAATTTTAAAAGAATCCCATTATTGGGTGATTATTTAATTTCACATTGCCTGTTCTTACATTATATGATCTGATACATTCCAGAAAAAATGGAGTACATTTTTTCCTAGATTGTCAAACAAAAAGTAGAATTGAAAATTAAAATGATAGTGTAAAGAAGGCATGTACCATCAGATGCACATACATATAGTCAGTATTTATTTTGAAGCGTTCATTACTTGCATTTTAAGGGAAGTCACAAGAGTCTAAAGAACAATAGTCTTGCTCCATCTCTGAGAACTAGCTTTAATGGTACCAAAAGGTACCATGCAAGCATCCAAAGGAGGGAGGCAACTAACAGTCCTACTCAGTGATGTTATGGCCCACATCACTGACCAGCATGGCACAATAACTCTAAGGGTGCAGTAGTGGTATACATACTTCAGCAATAATCAACAGCTCTGTAATTTGACTTAAGACTCAGTCAACAAGAGGAAAACAATGCCTGGTACTGAAAACCTAGCTGACTACTCACTCAGTGCTACTGAAATTATAGTTATTGAAAGAGACTTTACTACACTAACATAATCCCTAAAAACAATCTATAGACATTTCTCCTTATATCCACAAGTTAGTGTGTATAGTCTTTACCCTTCTTCAAGAAAACCTCTTTTTGCAACAAGTAGAGACCACTACAGAAAACCACAAGCAATCGAAATGCAGAGCTGTGTATCTCAGCCCCAGTGGATACATCTAGAAAACACTCCCACCTAAGGCTCCCCACACCTAAGACTCAAGGAACATTGTGTAAGGGGGGAAAAGGTTAGAAGAGCCAGAGGATCAGGTACTTTGCTATGAGATTGTGTCTTCTAGTAATATCAGAAGCTCCACCTGTAAAATTGCACCAACATGGCTGCCCAAGCATGAGGTGGACAAGGATGACGCCAATGGGCATGTCACAGTGGGAAGGGGATAGTCCGAGAGGTCTCAGCCTTACATAAAAACACTATAGGCAACTGGAAAAACCTAAAGTCAGAGAGGTGTACCCCAGAAAAGATACTAGTAGGCTGTTCAATGCCAAATGGTCAGCTCTGAAACACATATACAAATAACATTATATGAACTGAGCAATATATATATATATACATACATATATGTATGTATATATATGCATGTAATAACAACTAATTAAAAAGGCCATGAATTTAAAGAAGAGAGACTGGAAGGAAGAAAGACAAGGAAGACCTGTAATTATACTGATGCAAAATTCAAACAAATGCTTAAAAATTGGTCAGCCATGGGAAATGATCACTGTCTGGGCATCTACAGGGCTCTAGGAGGTTCGAAGTTAACTGGCAATGGGACTTCTCTTGGCTTTGGTGTCTCCTTCAAGTGAAAGAAATGACACTCAATGGCTTCTTGCTTTCAGGTCTACAGTTCCATAGAAGAGAGATTTGTAATTAGAAGGGTTGTGCATTTATCTCTATTGTGGTAGCAGTACTTCACCTATTGATTTATTGCCATCAGCTGTAAGAGCTCTTCACAAAGATCTATGTAGAAATCATTGTCATTTTCATTAGGGGCTTTTTCTGGGCATATCTTGCTTCTCCAGTTAGAATTTAAATCCTCATTGGCCAGGAACTTTTACATTCATAGCATCAAGCAGAGCCTGAAATGCCAATTTAGTATTTCAGTGTGCTGATAAATTGACTAAGTGTGCTGAGCAGTGAGAGCTTGGTACTAGAAGCCCAATGGCAGGGCTCAGTGGCCTATTGTCTTTATTATCATGAATTAATAAGGCTAATAAGCAGTGTTGTGTGATGGAAGACAGGCTTCCTTCTATTTAAAGATGGAATAAACAGCTTTGAGGGGCACAGGCAGAGAACACAGGAACATTAGCTGTACTCTCATATTCAGTGCACATAGGCCAGAGCTTGGCAAACATTGATGGAAAGGGCCAGATGATAAACATCTGAGGGTCTGAGGACCACAGGGTCTCCTTTGCAACCACTAAATTCTACTTCTGTAGCATGAAAACAGCTATAGATAATGTGTAAACAAATGGGGAGGGCCATGTGCCAATAAAACTTTATTTATGGATGCTGAATTTCCAAATTCCATGTAATTTTCACACATTCTATAAATATTTTTTTCTTTGGATTTTCCCCAACCACTTAAAATGTATCAACCATTATTATCTCATGGCTAACCAAAAGAGGCAGAAGACCAGATTAAGCAATGAGTTCCCGGTTGTCCATGATACAGAATTGTGTGCATATTTAATGGGACAGTTGTTTAACAGTGAGAGTTTTCTGTTTAAGTGGATTGGGCCTAGGAGAATCCATGATTCCCTGCCAGTTATCCAGGACAGAGGTCCTAGGGAATAGTATATATAAAACCCCTACATCTTGCATTTGAGGAGATAGCTCAATTGGTCAAGCACTTGCCTTGCAAGTATGAGTTTGATCCCCAGAACACATGTGAAAAAGCTGTCCATGGTGGTGTAATTATAATGTCAGCTCTGGGAAGTCAGAGACAAGACTCACTAGCCAGGTGGCCTAGCCTACCTTATGGGCTCTAGATCAGTAAGAGACACTGGATCAAAAAAGCAATGTAGACAGCAGTTGAGGAGGGCCACACACCACAGAGTCCTACATATCTCCATTATCGTACTGGTTTGAAGTTCCTGTCATAGCACACCACTTAGCTTTTTAGATCATCAAGAACCACTATGGTCTATGTTCTTAAATGGTAAGGTGGGGTTCAACAACACATGATCAGAAAACAGTAAAATCGAGAGCAAAGCCAAGGTCTTTCAGCCAGCTATTTCTTCCAGTACACTCTAGGTTGTCTAATGTGAAAAATTTAAATCCAGGAAGGAAAAGGCTTTCAGATAAAATATTTACCTGTATTCCAACACACAGTGTGCTCCTTGCTTCTCCCTTTGTGTTTTAGCATTGTGCATAGTGCTACTTCCTTCAAGGTCTTTTCAGCAAGCTGTTCAACAAGTTCAATAAGTTGTGAAAAGTAAAGGGGGGATGGGAATGGGCCTGACAAAAATCACTTTCTCACTTATCCTTAGTTATTTTTGAAGACTTGAAATGGCCAGAGAACTGGGATGCATTTGGAGTATGTAAGGTGTTCAGAGCAATGTTGTGTAAGGCCTTCAGAGAACCATTGAGCTAAGCATATGACAGGGAGGGATTGGTGACTTTGAACATCTCAAACCCGAACTCAGGGTCTCTGGAAGAGCAGCACATGCTCTTAACCACTGAGTCATCTTCCCAGCCTGAATCATTGTCTTTAATTTTCAGAACAAAGTATGCAAAAAAGTTACTAAGTGTCTAGGGTTATGAATTTGTTTGCATTAGCTACTTTCTAGTATAGGACACTGCAAAAATCTTAAGATACGCTTGAGTGTTACCAGACATGCTGCTTTCTGGGAAGTTGGGGTGCTTTGCTTCACTCATATGAGCTAATTGGCAGAGGCACATGAGAAGACAGAGACTCTGTTTCCTAGAGATCATCAGACTTCCTTGAAAAGACATACTGGCCAAAGACCCTTGCTAGCATTGTCAGGGTAGAACCTGATGTCTGGAGGGGCATCTGTGTGATATCACAAAATGTTTACATGAGAGACTGTTGTTTAAAAATACAAAAATTCTAATTTTAATCTTGTGAAGAAGACCAAAAATGTAGTTGAAAAGAATTATATCAAAACATCATGTATGAGACTGCTCAGTGACTGTCGTTTTGTTTGTAGAATTCTGAGAAAGGGAAGGAGGAAGGGAGGGATAGTAAACAGTACTGACAACCTTCTACTGTAATAAGAATTTTTAAGGTAAGAGTAACTATCTATTGAAAAGTATTTCATAGAATACTATATTCTTTCTTTCTTAAGCATGAGTTCCAAAAGCATTTGACTGAGGATGCTAATAGGTACAGGCATAAGTGCATTAAAGTTAGATTTAGAATTTAATGACAGAAAACATTTCAAGAGCTATTCATCTCTTACACAGTAAAATTCAAATTAGAGACCTTTTTATCATTTAGTGTCAATCAATCTCTCTTTTTAAGTTAATTCTTGAAACCCATTAAGAACTGTGCTGGACACACAGTATGTACAATTTGAGTTTTCTTTAAAGAAGAAAACAGACAAAAGAAAATCATGATAAATTGCTAATGATGAGAATAGGTTCCCAAGCCTCACCCTGCCTCTCTCCACATCTTAGGCATCTTCCTTAACAATTCGACCCTCCTTTCTATAACAATAAGGCCTCCCAAACACTGCCATTGTCAACCTAAGCCAGAGTACCCAATAAGTTACAGAGCTGAGTCACCCTCTTACTACTTCTTAAACTTCTCACCAAAGTTTATTTAAATACACTGCTGTTGAACTTTTATAATTTGACACAATGAGTCATATGCCATGATGGCACTTTTGAATTTCAATGCATCTTGTTTTGGAAAAAAATTGTAACACACTTCATTAAGGTAATTTATAAATTCTGTTTTTAGTCCTAGTAATGTGAAACATACTTAAAACTAAACACTGGCTCCAATATTCCAAAGTTTATATATAGCTTGGATAAACTAAATGAACCAAGAAAGAATTCATACTGTAGGTGGAGGCTGTATCCCTTGGTGTACTCTGGGAGACTTGGGCTTCTTTTCTCAGAGCAAGGACCAACACTGTGCCCAAGGAAGATTGGGGCATCCTCAAATCAAAATCCTATAACAAGTCTCAGCCAAAGAGAGTTCAAAGAGGGCTAGGGAGACGTGGCTAAATGTTGTCACGTTGTCCTTGGCTGACACAGTTCAGCAACATGCTCCTGAGGCTCTCAAAGGTTCTCTCTCTCTCTCTTCCCCCTTCTCTGTCTCAATTTTCACACTCTCTTGGGCATTCTTGTAACTTTCCCTTACTTAATTTAAATCTTCACCTCTGAGTCTGTTTGGGGTGAATTTGAAGACAATCTATGACCCCAATCAATGATACATTCTATCCCCGAACATGAATGAACTTGTCTTTGGGGCCTGTTTCATCTCTTGATTTTCTATGTAATTTCTAAGCCTCAAGGTAGAGTGATTTCACTATGTCTGACTTCAGTGTGCAAATGGAATCTAGAAATACTCTTCCAGCTTTGAGGCTCATAAACTGCTGAAAAGGTGTAACGAGATCTAAATTTATGTTCTCCCCTCCATAAAGTTTTTGAAGAATGGTCTACGAACAGCTTGTGCCAGGATCCTTGCATACCTACTGAAGTTTAACTGGGTTACTGTTTTCCTTTGTCACTTTAAACATATCCAAGGGCAAGGGCAATATTTCAGCCTGCTTATACCCCTTTTGAAAGGCTTCCTTATAAAATTAGCATTGAACTCTGGAATTAGATCATCTTTATAAAACTCATTTTGGCTCAAGGTTCAATTGGTGCCCAATTCCTTATGAGAAAGCATTATAAGATGACCAACAACTGATTACCTCTCTCTTCTCACTTTACCTCTAAGATTTTACAGCCCTCATGCCCTAGAATCAGAGGGGTGTGTCACTGCTGTTTTGTAGTATTGAGGATTTAATTCAAAGCCCTGCACATGGTGAGCAAGTGCTAATCAAGTGAGCTACATGCCCAATCTCATCTCCCAGAATCACTATCTTTTTGTCTGAAACATTTTTGGCATTGTCCCAGGATTTTGTTTCTCCACTGATGCCAATACTTTTTTCTTTTTAAATCTCAGCTCCAGGGTCTTCCTCAGATGACCCTTTTGGGCCTGGGGTCTCTGAATACCAAAGAAAGCTCAGACTTCATTATAAGCCTCGGGCCATATAGATCTCTCTCTCTCTCTCTTTCTCTCTTTCTCTCTCCTTCTCTCTATCTCTATCTCTCTCTCTCTTGCTCACTCTCGCTCTCTCTCTCTCTCTCTCTCTCTCTCTCTCTCTCTCTCTCATTTATTATATATCAGGAACCCCAGGTTTCATGATCAACCACAGGACCATCAGATGATGAATAGACTCAAACTTTGTTGCTAATGTTTAACATCAGTGGTCTTGGATAAGTTACTGGAGCTTGCTTTACTCATCTGTTAAAGAAGTTATTGGTGTCTGCCCTACGGGATTGCTGTGAGTACAAACCATGATCATTTAATCAAAATGTAGCACAGTCAGTGACAGCACAAAGTGTCTGAGCTTCAGCTATTAGGGTGGTGGTGATTCTTTACTGAGTCACACTGATTGAAACCCATATACAGACATTGTAGTCTTCAGAAATCTGCACAAAAGAGAAATTCCTGGGAGCTGGGGAGACAGCTCAGTCTGAGTCAAATCTCCTGCACCCACATGCAAGAATCCAAGCACAGTTTCCTGCAAGTGTAATCTCAGCATTTAGGGAAGCAAAGACAAGAGGAACCCCAGGGCTTTCAGTCAGTTTCTCAATTAATGGGCTCTGGGTTTAGAGAGAGATCCTGTTTTAAAAAACAAAGTGGAGAGTGATAGAGGAGGACATGTACATCTGTCTTTGGCCTCCACCTAGTGCATACACAGATAAATATACTCACACATCTACAAAGGTATGCACACAGATATAGAAACACAAAGACAGACCAAAGAAAATCCCACATGGGTGCTGAAAAGTGAGAGTTTGAAGAAAAAAGGAAATATTTGGAGACATTGCTATGTGAAACCCTTGACCTGGTGGAGAAATTTAAAACTCCTTTCCTGGGAAATAGCCTAGTGGAAGATGACCACAATGACTTCCATTGTACTATGGAACAGATAAGTAACATGTTTTCTCCTCCCCAAAGCCATCTAGGTTCTCTAAGAGATATAGGGTATCTACTGGGAGAGGATATGATGGAGAAATTGCAGCCTTCAGATAAAGAACTCTAGGATTGTATTGGGTCTAGGAGGACTCTACCTACAAACACTATTTGCTTCTCAGTCTCTTTGAGGCAAACCTAAAGTCCAATTACATTTCACAGCATGGACCATGGCTCACTCCCTTGGCCTAGGTTTAAAGATTGCTTCTTCCCAAAGAAGGAAAGGTCTCCGTTGCAGACTCCTAGGAAGTTCACTAACACCTTAGCCACAATGTCTGGAAACTTTCCTATCAGACAATGGACTTCAAAGTGGAGATCACTCACCTAGAAAGAAAGCTGAGACCTATTTAATGGGTAAGAGAGAAAAGTTTAAAACCTTCTATTTATATTGGCACCTATTTAGGTGTAAGGATGAGTTAAACATTAGGGTGTAAACAGAGGTTCATCCCTAACCACTCTATCACAGGATCCATTACCAGATGCCTACCAGGCAGCAGAAGTAGCACCCCCACCCACAATGGCAGCCTCACTCTTCTCTGATTTCTTAGCTCATATCCAGCCACTGTGGACTGATGTGTATTTGTATGTAATCTAGTTTTAATTAAACTAGTCTCCCTAAATAAGCAAGTGGCTTAAAAATATTCCTGATGAAACAAAAGAGAACACAACAAAACCTCACAGGTTGTAGATGATATTAAAAATCACAAACCCAAGAGATCAATATGAAGATACATACCTTGCTCTTGGTGGAGGTACTGTGCTGATAAAATAAATTCAGTCACATTTCAATTATGATTTAATAATCTTGTTCATATGACAAAGGCTTTTACCTTTAGTAACATGAATAAAATATATGACAATATATCTTAGTAAGTTTTCTATTACCAAGAAAAAACACTATGGTCAAGGCAACTTATAGAAGAAAGAGTTATTGGATTTACAGTTTCAGAGGCTGAATCCTTAAACATCATGGCAGGGTACATGCCAACAGGCAGGTAGGCATGCATGGTAATGGAGCAGGAGCAGAGAGCTTACATGTTAAGACAATAACCACAGCAGAAAGAGAGGGGGGAGTTGAGAGGGGAGAGAATAAGGGAGGAATGAAGAGGTAGAGTTAGAGAGATGGAGAGAGAGAGAGAGAGAGAGAGAGAGAGAGAGAGAACTAATTGGGAATGGTGTGGGCTTTTGAAACCTCAAAGCTTGCCCCCAGTGACACACCTCCTCAAAAAGGCCACACCTCTTAATTCTTCCAAAACAGTTCTAATTGGAGGACATTCAAATATAAGAGCCTGTGGGGGCCATTCTCATTCAAACTACAACGTATCATTTTACTTTTGTACTACTGTTAGCTTATTTAATATATATTATATTAAATATAATACCACTTACATCCAAAAAATTTATTCCTCAGTTTTACTCTTACAATATAGTATGAGTATATGTGTTTGTGTTTATGTTTGCTTGCTGTGTTCTGTATTGAAATTTGAAAAGTAAACCCCTATATATTTAAGTGTTTTTTCTCAGAATAAGGACACTGTTTCTGTTAAGGTTTCTATTGCTATGATGAAACACCATAACCAAAAGCAAGTTTGGGAGGAAAGGATCTATTTGACTTACACTTCCACACTATAGCCTATCATTGAAGGAAGCCAAAACAGAAAGTCATGAAGGGCATGATCCTGGAGGCAGGAGCTAATGCAGAGGCCACGAAGGAGTGCTGCTCACTGGCTTGCTTCCCTTGGCTTGCTCGACCTGCTTTCTTATAGGACCCAGGACCATCAGCCCAGGGATGGCTTCACTCATGATGGGCTTGGCCTTCCCTCATCAATCACTAATTAAGAAAATGCCTTACATCTGGATCTCATGGAGATATTTTCTCAATTGAGTCTCCCTCCTTTTAGATAACTTTAGTTTGCATGTCTAGTTGACATAAGACCAGCCAACATACTCTTTTGTATACTTTATATCATTTTCATACTGAAAGAAATTAACTGTAATTTTTAACAATGTCTAATATTTAACCCATAATCAATTTTTCCTTGATGTTCCCTAAAAGTCTTTTATAGCTTCTTTTTTTAATAATTACAGGTCAAATAAGGGCTTTGCATTACTTATGTTATACTTCTTTCATCACCTTCAAGGTAGAACTCTCCATTTTCTTTAGCCTCCGTTTCTTTAAATAACAATGACATTGATATTTTTAGAATATTTTTGTTATTTGACAATTACATGCATGTATACAGTACATCTTAATTGTATACACCACAGCTTTCCTCACAACTCCTTTTGAGCTCTCTCCAAAACACCTCCCTCCACTTCATGTCTCATTTCCTTTCTTAAAACACTAAGTTGAATAAGAGTATAACAATGGTGTATGAATCCAAGACTCTACAATGAAGAATGAGGAACCTACCAGTGACCATACTCCCAATAAAAATGGTTCAGTCTCTCAGCAGCCACCAACAGCCAATATACTTGTAGCTAGGTTGGGGATTTGTTATCTCCTCACCAACCATGCTGGAATGTAAACTGGTTTGATCTTATGCAGGTCCCCACCCCTGCTATGAATTCATGAGAGCAACAGCAATCTCATATCCAGAAGATAGCATCTCACAACAGCCCTCCCTCCCATCATCTGGTTCTTATATTCTTTTCACTTTCTGTCCCTTGAGATTTGACATGGCGGTTGATATAGATGACCCATTTAGAACTGAGAATCCAACATTTACTATTATTACTATTATTAGCACTCTGACCAGTTATGAGTCTGTGCATGACCTGCTACCCACTAGAAAAAAAAAAACAAAGCTTCTCTGACCAAGGTTGAGAGCAGTACTAATCTATGGATATAAACACAACCATATGTTTAAGAATTTATTTTTTATTTTATGTATATGAGTGTTTTGTCTGTATGTATGCATGTGTACTGCATGTGTGCCACATGCCCATGAAGGCCAGAAGAGGAAGGAACTAGATCTCCTGGAACTAGAGTCCCAGACAGTTGGAAGCTGTCTTATGAGTGCTGGGAAACAGACCTGGTCCTATTCAAGAACAGCAAGTGATCTTATTTGCAGAGCCATCTCTCAAGTCTCAAATGTAAATATTTAGAAAGTAGTTTCACTCATCACCTATTTAACAAAACAACAGTAGTAAATTTTGTAGAATCCATTACATCCCCAACCATGAACTCTTGATCAGGTTCACAACACTAGGCATGAATTCTTTTTGTGGACCAGGCCTCAAATCTAATTATAAAAAGCTTGGTTACCCCTATAATAGTCATTTCACTACTACACAGGTGGACACATCTTGCCTGCTGGATGAGTATTGTAGCATGCAGGGTTCATTCCTGGGTAATTCTACTGATGGCTTTGCCCATCCCACCACCCAAAGTAGCCTTTGTATCAGCTTCTGACACTAGAAAACTGGACATCAGAGAGGAAATTTCCAGATCAGTTACAACTTGATTTCTCTATGTCTTACAACTAAAGTATGTGATATCTTTAGCAATAGGTACCTACTATCTAGTTACAGTTGCAATGGACATTACTACTTTTAGTAAGTCAAAGCCAGTTATCTTCTGGACTATATCAGAAAATGAATTTGGTTTTTTTCCTCCATGTTTAGATTCTGATGAAATGTTTTGGCCACAAATACTGACTTCATAGGTAGTCAATCTGATGAGTCAGGCCTATAATCCCAAATACGTCAGAGGCTGAGACAGGAGGATTATAAGTTGAAGGTTTTGTTTCATGAATACATTAGTATAAGGACAAAATAAAAATGAACATTTTTTAAATTTTTAAATAAAAGTAAAGCATTTTCTGAACTTCCAAGAATGTCTTAAGCACTGGGTCATGTGCCTACACTGTTTAAAGGAAAGCTTACCCTTGCATTGATATGTTAATGGGAAACTTCTAGATCCTTCTATCATAAAAGTGTCTTCTCCCATTTGTAACCAAGTAGTGATCTTTATTGAGCACATTGTGTGAATATCTTACTTCCAAACCTCTAGCCTCAATGGTTTTATTGTTTTTGCCTGAATCAATGATTATATAGAAGGTTACAAATAAATATCATCTAAACATTTATTCTTTATTAGCTGGCCTTTTTCTTTTGCTCTTTTATTTTAAAATAAGGGCCGAAATGGCTCAGCAGTTAAGAGCAAGTAATGGTTTTGCAGAGGATCCTAGTTAGTTCTCATGTTGGTTAGCTCTTAATTAACTGTAACTGAAGCTCCAGAGAATCTGACTCCCTCTTCTGGCTTCCAGAGATACCTGCATGTACAGGGTGCACATAAACTCAAGCAGAGGCACATAAAATGAAAAATAACAAGACTAGCATAAATTAATGGATAGCTTTAAATTCATTGAGTTCTCTATTACCACTGGTCAAATTTTTATTTGCTAAAATTCTCCTAAGAAGACTCTTCAATAAATTTTCTATGATCATTACTACAATCTCTTATATTTTAAGCACTTCCTTTCTGTCTAGCACATAATATATTTGAGGTTTATCTGATACATTTCCTACTTCAGATATACAATTTCCCCAAGAGCTTTCATTTTATTTTAGTGGGTAATAATTTTATAATAGTATCTTAGAGTATATGTATTATTTATAAATAAAAACACATATATTGAAGGTGCATGTCTGTTTATTCTTTACATCATGGTATTCTCAGCTAGCACAATGAGGAGCACTTTTACCCTGAATTTGAAGCTGAGTAATTCCTTGTGTCATTTAGCTTATCATCCTTCATTTAATGTGAATGAAAACCTTCTTTGATACATTTGCAATTGAGAAGAAATATTGGAATCAACTTTATGTCCAGATTTTATTTGCTTATATCACTTCCACCAGAATCTTCAGCCTTGTGCTACCAGTGTCTATCCCACCCCACATGCTTCGGAGCATGTATTTCAAATGGCATAATTGTGTTTCTCTAGGAGAGTTACCACTTTTTGAGTGACAGCCCTGCCTATTCTTTAAAAAATTCTCCTAAAGAGAGAACTTGGGTACTTTCTCCTAAATGTTCATTTCCCCTTCAACTACTCACTTCTTAGACTAGCATCCTCGGGACACTAAGGTATATTGACAATGTCCATGTGACTACAACAACAGCAGTGTGACATTAAAGAATCAGACTAATGTTTAGTCTTTTCTTCTCTTCATTCCTTTTATCATCTCCATTTACCTAGCATCCACTCCTATTTGCTGCTTCCTTCTCTATTCTTCTTCAGTTTCCTTTCTTTATGTCTTTTTTCTTTTCTCAACCCTTCCCTCCATCTAGCCATTTTCTAGGGCATTCTGCTCTGATCACAAGTCTATGTTACAAGCCAGAAGAAGCTAGAGTGTATTAAGATGGGATAGAAAAGAGCACTGGAGCAATCATCCTGGAGAAAAATTGGACACAGATGACTGTAATACATCACATATTGAAAAGAGACGAAAGACTTAGATCTTCAACAAGGACCACTAAGCTGTTTGCTGAGATAGATTTCAGAGGGAGGGGAGTGGAGAGAATAAGGAGGGAATTTTGGAGGAGTTGGAGGAGGAAATATATCACATTAAAAAACTTATAAAAATAGATTCTATTACTCTGACTTCTAGGTTATAGGCATCTTACAACCAGCTAATAACAGCCTCACGTGTCTTTGAGGGGGATAATAAGTGCTACTCTCGGGGGAAAAATAAATCTAGGGTTCATCATTTTGTCAAAGTTTACCTGTAGGATTCTAATTTAAATTCGGCCAACATGTCTGTTACCTCAAACACTATTTCACCTTTTATTTCCTTCTAAACCAATCTTCTCCATATAGTGAGCATTTGGATTGTACTGGGAGTTACAAAGGGTTGATGTTCAGCAATTCTTACTGACTATAGTAGATAATTGCAGACAAACAAGGACTGAAATATTTAAATAAAATAATAAAGTAAAAATATCATCTGAGTTATCTTCAAAGTAAAAGGCTTGCCTTTCTGTGGACAAAAGTTTCCAGTCTTGGACATAGGAGCCAATTAGTTTGAATCTCTGACATATTAATTTTGTGAAGACCCTTCACTTTTTCTAATATTGACACAGGAAAAATGAAGCACAGATGTTTTTAGAAGCAGAAAATAATTGGTTTGAGTCTCATGTTATCAGGAGAATGAATCTGCCCATTTACAGAAGAATGATTATTACTAAGTATGTAATAGTGAAGCCTACCTCTCTCATTCGTGAAAACTTGAGAATAAGAGACTTTGTGCAAGTTATGTATTGACAATCAATAACACATGTTTTTTGAGCTTCTAGTTAAACATATGTAGAATAAGGGACTTGGTACATTTTTTATGATATAAAAGGAAATGGAGAGGGGCTGGAGAGATGGCTCAGTGGTTAAGAATGCCGTCTGCTCTTCCGGAGGACCCGGGTTTGATTCCCAGCACCCACATGGCAGCTAACAACTGTCTGTAGTTCCAGTTCCAGGCAAACACCAAGGCAAATAAATAAATAAATAAATAAATAAATAAATAAATAAATAAATAAATAAAGTTTTAAAAAAAATTAAAAAAAAAGGAAATGGAGAAAAGAAGCCAGAATGTTCAGACCAGAGGAAATTAATGAAAATATCGGATAGAAAAGATATGCCCATAAAAATACTAGAAAGCAATAAATTACTGTTGGGCCAGGTGGTGCAGCCCATAATCCAAGTTACTCAGGAATCAGAGACAGGAGAATTTCAAGTTTGAAACCTATCTGGGCTATAGAGTATGCTCAAGACAAACCTATGACTGTCTCAAAATTAAAAGTAAAAAAGTATGGAGATATATAGAGGGCTTGCCTAGCTTGCATGAGCAAGATCTTTGTTCACTAGTCAGTACCACAATTAATTAATTAATTAACTAAAGACTGTGCATAGTAAATGTAAAATTAGAAGAGTTGATAACCTTATCCAAAAATTTAGACAAGTTGGGATAAAGAATGGAAGTGTTTAAATAATCAATTAATCTGCAAAATCTTCAAGATGACCCTTAAGCTAGAATTTGGAAGGACTGGTTTCAGATGTATGCAGACTATGGGACTGAGCATGTAAAGAAGAGAGAAGCAGAGATGTAGTGGAGGTTTAAGCACATTTTTATCTATCCCTTCAATAAAAAGAGGCAACTTATTCCTTTAAGGGTTTGAAATGACACATGGGAAATGTTGTAGTTTGAAGATTATGGAGGTAACTGGTCCTCAAATCACATAGGTAGTGGCACTATTAGGAGGTGTGGCTTTGTTGGAGTGGGCATGGCCTTGCTGGAGGAAGTATGTTACTGTTGGGGCAAGCTTTGAGGTATGCTCAGTATGCTTCCTAGTGTCTCAGTCAACATCCTGTTGCCTGCAAGATGTAAGACTCTCAGCTACAAC
Source organism: Sigmodon hispidus (assembly GCA_004025045.1). Classification (NCBI taxonomy): domain Eukaryota; kingdom Metazoa; phylum Chordata; class Mammalia; order Rodentia; family Cricetidae; genus Sigmodon; species Sigmodon hispidus. The sequence goes on along the minus strand of PVIH01014494.1, from coordinate 26,014 downwards.
TTCAGTATCACATCTGTTTGCATACTGCCATGTTTCTTGTCATGATGATAATGTAGTGGGCCTCTGAATCTGTAAGTGAACCACCACAACTAAATGTTTCCTTTATAAGAATTGCAATGATCATGTTATCTTTTCACAACAATAGAAAGCATAACTAAGAGAAGAAATGATCCTGGGAATAAAAATGGTGGCAACTTCAAATGGCCATTGTATTTGATTGTTTCATATAAAGCTCTTTTGGTCACAAAAAAATGGAAGCCAGTTAAAGTAACTCAGAGAAAAGACAATGAGAGAGTATTTCAATTATAACATGAGGCTGCATGTTCAAAAGTAGCTCATACATCTGAAAACAAAAACCTTCTATGGCTTAAAACCACACTGTCTGTGTTTCTCTTCATGTATGCTTCATTTTCTTTTTCTTCCAGTCCATCTACTGTGTTTATTTATCTTCTCCAATTTTAAAACATGCTGGCTGGTTGTGATCACATTTTTTTTAACAGCAAAGATCTTTTTCTTTTCTGTATCAATCATTAACTAGCTGTATTTTCTGGTTATATGTTGAAGAGAAAGAGAAACTCTTCAGTAGCTGAGTAAACAGTTCATTAGCTGCTTCAGCTCAGGTATCCACCCCAAATAAACCTTTGTACCTTAACTTCAGGCTTGTGTCTGGTGCCCAGAGTCCTTAACCCAAGGTGTCGGCAGTGAAGGTACCTCACAAAACAGTAAGGAGATAGAACAGAAGGAGGAGGGCAAAAAGGCAAAGCAAAGATTAGTTTGTTAATTACAGGCCTCCTTCTGGGTGTACCATTTTCAATGGCCTATTCATTCCTCATTCTTTGAAAGCAAGAAGAAAAATAGTGAAAGTATTCAGTGATTCCAGGTTCCTGGAAATGGATGTGAATATTCAAAATGAAGCTTTTATGAAATAAAAACAAGCTCCTTGTCTCTGTGTCTCTTTAGCTAGCAATTTGTTTTGTTATTCATTTTTGCAATTTATTAAGAAAACTGAAAGGAACATCAGCTTTTCAGAGAAACACCCTTAAAATCAAGAGACATAGTGACTTGTGCTGCACAGTGACTACAGTTGTTAACAATGGATTATGTGCTTGAAAATCAGAGTCAATTTTAATTGGCTTCATAGAAAGAAAAATAAGATAACTACATGAGATAATGCATATGCTAATTAGCTCAAGCCTTTGTATAATACACACATATTGTGAAACATAAGACTGTACACAATAACTAAATATATATAATTTAAAAGGAGAAATCTCATGGGAGCCCAAGCCTAGACAAATAACTCCAGGCATCTAAGGAATGCTAAGGGGGGTGGGAGAAATAGTTTTCCCCAGGGAAGACTTCACCTAATTGGTTATTCATTACCAAATGGTCAGCCTAGAAATTATGTACATACAAGTAACACTGGATGCACTGAGCACATTGTATTATATATTTAGTTCTCTCTCTCTCTCTCTCTCTCTCTCTGTGTGTGTGTGTGTGTGTGTGTGTGTGTGTGTGTGAGAGAGAGAGAGAGAGAGAGAGAGAGAGAGAGAGAGAGAGCGAGAGAGAGAGAGAGAGAGAAAGAGAGAGAGAGAGAGAGAGAATGGAATGTTACTTCTCAAGGCATTCATTATAAACCAGCTAGAATGAGGCAAGGGACACATGCTCAGGGTGCCAAATTTCAGAAGTCACTTACTTTTGGGCTTTTGAGAATTCAGAGTGAATTTAATGGTGAGTACCTCCTTAAAGTTTGCACCCCAGCAGCCTAACTTGCTGCACCTTGGTTCTGGCTGTGATATCATTCCTAATGATTTTGAACAACTTACATAGAACCATTCTTCTTTTGCTGCCCCAGGTACAAAGCCATTGTCCGGCCAATGGATATTCAGGCATCACACGCCTTGATGAAGATCTGTCTCAAAGCTGCCTTGATCTGGATTGTCTCTATGCTGTTGGCTATTCCAGAGGCTGTGTTTTCTGACCTCCATCCTTTCCATGTGAAAGATACCAACCAAACCTTCATTAGTTGTGCCCCCTACCCCCACTCTAATGAGCTGCACCCTAAAATCCACTCTATGGCTTCCTTTCTGGTTTTCTACATTATCCCACTGTCAATCATCTCTGTCTACTACTACTTCATTGCCAGAAATCTGATTCAAAGTGCCTACAATCTTCCCGTAGAAGGCAATATACATGTCAAGAAGCAGGTGGGTACCTACTGTCAATTCATTTTCCTCCTTAGGTACTTGGCCTCTTGTACTAATTTTGGATCTTAGTGACAAGTATGGTGTGTGAGTGACCACATCACTTGATTTTGAGATTCTAAAAAGTGACTGATGCCCCTTTAAAGACCTCACATTATTTCCATGGTAGGGCACTTGCTTAGCATGCACAAGGCGCTGGATTCAAACCCTAGAACTGTGCAAAAGAAAGAAAATCAGGGAGTCCAAAATTCTTTCCAGTGATGATTCTTTTTAAATCCAGCCATGCTGTTTGACCAGGAAGAGAGTTATCACACATATAAATCAGACAGAGAAGAAATATGAGATCTGGTGAAGGCGAAGAAATAATCTGGTTAAGAACAGCGAGAGGACTGACTACAGTCCAAGGACATGACATGCTTGAGCATGCAACCCATCTCATGCTATACAGTGTATACCAATGAAAAAGAAAGAAAAGCTTACAGAATCACTAGCTCAAATCTACATTTAATTTTTGCTCTACAGGCCTCAATCTTTATATCATTGTTATAAAAGTAATAGCTTCTATTTTGGAAAGTTATCGCAAACTTATGAGGCATGTGTAAGATCTCAGCATGCAGAATATCCCCATATGTTACTCCTCCCTCTAGTTCCCATAAACCCTTGAAATTTTATCCTAGGTGGAAAACAAGTAGAAACTAAGGGCTCTGTCTTTCCTTTCTTAATTTTTTATATTTATTTATTTTAATTTTATGTATATGACTTTTATATTTGCGTGCAATGTATGTGTATCACAAGTGTGTCTGGTATCTATGGAAGTCAGAAGAAGGCACCAAATCCCATGAGTGTAGACTTATATATGGCTGTGAGCCATCATGCGTGTGCTGGGAGCTTAATTTAGGTCTTTTGCAAGCCATGTCTCCAGCTCCACACACTTCTTTTTGCCTCATAGCTCAAATGAGCATCTTTGATATATTTATTGGTAGAACAAAAAGACTCCCCCCCCAACTCCATGGAAGAGAATAGCTGTTTCCTTTGGTGGGCTCTCTTTCCAAAATTTCTTTCTTGTTAAGGAGAAATGGCAGGTTATCAGTACAACTAGCTGCCTATTAGTAAGCAAACACCCACTGTACCCCAAATTGTTTAATGAGAAAGAAGTTCCCCTTTGAAGTCACAAAGGGGGGTAAGCACAAAAAGAGATGTTCACTCTGCTTTGTATAATCGCCTTCCTCACTGTGTCGTCCAGAAATAGCTAGAGATTTAAAAATAATAATACAGACTTATCTCAGCTTGGTCAATGAGGAAGAATAAAGCTGGCTGCTGTTTTGAGCATCGGAGAGGATAAGAAATAATTAACTGTAGAGCAAAGAAAGGCATCAAGTAGAATTTCTGATAAACTGCCCCAATGCTCTCTGGAAGGAAAAGAGGGCACTTTCTAGAATTTCATTGTGTGATCCATTCAGGCATGTAATCAACTTTGTTTAAAGATCTGTTCTCAGCAGCATGTTCTAACTATTTTACCTCACAGGTTTCTGCTTTCTGCCTTGTCAATCTGTGTTTCTGATTTCCTTCCTTCCTCCCCCTTCCTTTCTTCTTTCCCTCCCTCCCCTCCCTCTTCCTCCCCTCCCTTTTCCTTCCCTCCCTCCTTTCTCTCCATCACCAATTGAACTCTTTCTGTGGCTCTTCTTCCGCATCCATTTCCTGTCTCTGTTTATCCTCCTGGCTCTAACACTGTACCCCACCTCTGTCTCTTTCTCCGCTCTGCTCAGATCGAATCCCGGAAGCGGCTAGCCAAGACAGTACTGGTGTTTGTGGGCCTCTTTGCCTTCTGCTGGCTCCCCAACCATGTCATCTACCTGTACCGCTCCTACCACTACTCTGAGGTGGACACCTCCATGCTCCACTTTGTTACCAGTATCTGTGCCCGTCTCCTGGCCTTCACCAACTCCTGTGTTAACCCCTTTGCCCTCTATTTGCTGAGCAAGAGCTTCAGGAAGCAGTTCAACACTCAGCTCCTCTGCTGCCAGCCTGGCCTGATGAATCGGTCCCACAGCACTGGGAGAAGCACCACCTGCATGACCTCCTTCAAGAGCACCAACCCCTCGGCCACCTTCAGCCTTATCAATGGAAACATCTGTCATGAGGGGTATGTCTAAACTAACCCCTCAACTTTGCCTCCTAAGGGACTAGATTTTGTTTTCTAGATGGTCAGGAACCCTATAACTGGTTGTTATCTCTGTACCTATGGAGGAGAGATGTCCAAATGCATCAATCACTATTGTATCTCAAAGTAAGACAGCAGGTTTCATTTTCCATCTCACTTTGGGAGGGCTTCTTCTGATGGAGATCAAATCTTCCTTTTTTAAAAAAATGGAACAAATTGGAAATTATTATTCAAAACGCCAAGCCCTGCTAAGAAGCATGGTCAATTAAGTCATAGAAATTATATGAACAAAGAGAAACCACACATTAGATATCTACTCTGTGAAAGATTTTATTTAAACAGAAGTTGATTGCTTTCAAAACATAGCTTGACTCTTTTTTCCAGAAATATCTATAATATGTAAACCAAGGAACAACTTTAATTTACATTCCTAAATTGAGAAGCCAACTCTAAAAAAGAGTCCCATGTGTGAGGAATGGACTTCATTGGAAGCCAATGTAACATAAAACAAACCTGTAAATATTGACTTTTTAAAAGATGTTGCTGAGGACACAGTAGAAACACCCAATATAAAATATTAAGGCAAAAATACAGCTAAACACATAGATCCATGTATGGATAGAGAGCAACAGCTTATGCTCTGACTGTTTGTTTTATAGAAGTTCTAATTGTTGTTAACTTATTTTAGGCCATTGTAATGTCATTCTGCCATGGTGGAGAAACTCTTTAGTGGAAAAATGTTCATTTTAGCAAAGTAACAACTATTTATCAATGTATAAAGGATGGTGTTTATTCTTGGTATACATGTTTTGAATCAAGTGTTACTTAGGTTTAACTCTATGGTGAAGCAGTAGTTTCAATAGGAGAAAAATCTTAACTACAGAAATATAAAATTGTGTTTATACTGGATGTATACTTCCTCTAAAGTGTGTGAAGAAAAATAATATAGTTTTAGTAACATAAACTTATATCTAAAAATGTGTTTTTTAAAAAGTCACAGAAAGCTTAAATTTTGAACTGACCAAAAAAGGTACATATTTGTTTCTATTTAAAGGAACATATATGAAATAGCCCACATGTAGAAAAAGACTAAACCAGTAGCTCCATCTCTTTCTAAATGCATAGAAAAGAGTCTGTAAAGTTTGGACTATCTTACTTGAGAAATCCTGCTTTGACTTTTTTTGAACTTAAAAATGAGCCAATTCTGACAGATTGTGAATATGCAGACTCATTTAACTCTAAAATCCAAGTTGTATGAGTGTTTCCTAATGTGTATCTCTTAAATCCTAAGGCAATTTTAGTTCAAGCTTTCTCTGCCTGGGTGAGATATAAACAGCAAGCACATAGCACATATAAAAAGCTTTCTGTTGGTTGATACAGGGAAGTACTGGCTGGCTGTAGAGCTTTAGGCATTAGGATAAAGACAGTGTATGGATCTGTGCTTACAATTATACCAGCTGGAACAAAATCTCTTCATTCCTGCTTTCTCTGGGCTCTTATGTACTATAAACACCAGTTTTCCTGGCAGTCCTTGATTACATTGCAACGTTTGAAAAGCAAGACAGACAGTAGAAGTAAAAGAGCCAAGACGTCTTGCTATCCCAACCTCACATCTAGCTATCTGTGATGAATTTGGCTATCTGTGTTTCCTCCTCTAGGCTCCCTTTTCATGTTTAAAATGTGAAGGCAGAGCTAAGTCCCTTCTATCGCTAAGATCCTCCAAGTCTCTTTAGCTTCATATGTCCTCAAAGCACGCATGTGGTTCAACTCCTTAAAGTTAGTACACTTTTGTTTCTCTTACAACTTTAAGTCATTGGAAACACTCTCATCCAGTCTTCCATGCTCTCATGCACATGGGTGGGATGAAAGAAGCGAGGTTGTTCTGCTGCCCAGGGACTCCTTAGCATCAATCCCATGAATAAAGGTCCATGAGCTTGCACGGTTTTAGAATTAGAGCTAAAAAAAAAAAAAAAAAAAAAAAAAAAAAAAAAAAAAAAAAAAAAAAAAAAAAAAAAAAAAAAAAAAAAAAAAAAAAAAAAAAAAAAAAAAAAAAAAAAAAAAAAAAAAAAAAAAAAAAAAAAAAAAAAAAAAAAAAAAAAAAAAAAAAAAAAAAAAAAAAAAAAAAAAAAAAAAAAAAAAAAAAAAAAAAA
>PVIH01014494.1:0-19399 GCA_004025045.1 Sigmodon hispidus | reverse complement strand
CAACTTTATTCTTTTGCCTCAACCCTTAAGAATCCTTGAACATAAGTGGCTCTGTGCCTAGATAATTGCAAATATACACAGCATTCTGGAATGTCTAGAATTCTGGCATATGGAATTTGGGGGGTGGTACTTTTAGTATCTCTGATATAGCTGTTTCTAGAGATGTTTCTGAAACAGGATTCAGCCTCCTGTCTCCTTCAGTTAACATCAGGGCTCAGACAGTACGTCTCTTTACTAGCTACTACACAAACACTGAGAAGATCAACTCGGGATTGCTGTGTATCTTAAGGCAAATATTGTTACTTCCTTGTGACTTGTAAATGAAAGAGTTGGAGGGAGTTTTTGGCAGCCAGTGACCCAGACTGATAAAACATGAAGTGAATTAAATAGTGGGTTGAACTTGGAAAGACTTAATTGGTCCATCCCTTCTCTAACTAAATTTAAGGGTTTTTTTTGTTTTGTTTTTTTTTTTTAAAGCAAGAACCTAAAATCATATGAGAAACCTGAGACCCATGTAGTGTCCCTCCTCTGCCAGGGCGGAACATACAAGTACTAGAGCTGAGCCATTTCATGCCTGGCTTCCAAAGACAATCACATTTAGCACTTATGTCTTTGGTGAAGGAAAAAAATCAATTTTTTGCTGTGGAAAACCATCTGTGTTTATTCAATTGACAGATACTACCTTTCAATCTATCTTAAATTGAGCCTCCCCAAGGCAGGCAGCTCAACAGTAATAGATTAAGCAATAAACAAAGCAGTCTCCCCACCAAGGGCTGCTGCTAGTAGGGAAGGTACACTTGCCATTGGGAGTGATATTCTACAGCAAGATGAACCTCCCTGGTTAGTACAGACAACATCCCTCCCTGATGACGATTTTATGATTCCCCATAAATGCAGATAGCTCAACCCAGTTCTTCTGGCTGCTTTCACTTACCCACTGAATCTAGTCTTCAGCCTCATTTGCAAAGCCTCTTTGCCCCACTGATAATTTGGTTCTTCAGCATAGAGGATGGAGAGCCCATAGGGAAACTACACAGAAGCTTCTCCAGAACGAGGCCACCTCATCTTGTTAAGAAAGTGCACAATGAACAGAAGTAAATGAACTTGACTATTAGATATAGAGGAACTTGAGTTATAAAGTCCTTGACTCCACCAAGAGGAGCAGTTGGCATTGGTCTCTGAGCCTCATCATATGTCAGATGGCTTCTAGTAAAAGGGATTATCTTTGTTTGGAGAATGACGTATTGAATTGCATTGTCAACTGTGGTCTAAAAGGTGGCTAAGTCACTTTCCTCAGAAGCCAGGTAGAAATAATTGCCCCAAGGACCTGACTGTATGAGGACTGAATGAAGAGTATACCCAAAGTCATGATAAAAAAGTGGGGGGGATATAGATACTTTCTTGCCATTGGATCTCTTCACATCCACATGAGGAAGGAGTGGGTGTGAGAGGATGGATTAAAGTTAGTCCTGGGGTTTGGGGAGAAATGGAATGTATTTTACAAAATTTCTCTAACTTCAGCCCCATTTTCACAGAATGAACTAACAGTTGAAAAGAAGCAAGCATGCTCTCTCGCTAACTTTGCTCTCTCTTCTCTCTTTCTCTGTCTGTCTGTTCATGTGCACACTTGCTGTTCAGTGGAAACGTACCACCCTAACATCCCCTTCCTTCTGTATTTAGATCGATATTCCTCCCAGCCACATCTCTCCCACAGCACATAGACACAGCAACCTTAACACCACTCCGCTCTCACTCACTCTGCCCTTCAGGGCCACTGAGATAGCTCAGCCAGTAAAGGCACTTACTGCTAAGCCAGGCAAACTGAATGCCACGCCCAGAACTCATGTAACTGAAGGCAGGAGCTATCCTGAAAGCTGTCTTCTGACCTCCACACATGCACCAGGGCACATGCATTTCCTCCATACAACCATCCTCCACCCAAGGGGAAAAAATAGAGTAAAAAGAAGTTTTAAAATATTATAATTTGGGCCTTCAAATACATCCTTTGTTAGATAAAGAAGGATCACACATATGTTCCAGGAGAACATATATCTCTAGTGGTCATAAAAAACATGTGAAAATAAACTTTTCTTTCATACCGCATGTTAGAAATGTACTCAATGGATTTGAAATCTTAAAGTTTCAAGGTTGCACATGTATTCAGTGTAGGAACCTTGGATTAGATGGTTATGGGCCATGATTAATTCAAAAGAATATTGCATTTACTTCATGTTCATGGTCTATAAAGTACTCATTACCTCATCAAACCAACACCTTTCCTACTGACCAAAAAACCCATTTACATCCTTTAGTGTGGGAATTTAGAAATATTAAATTCAGTGACTTGTGACCATCTAGCACTGAATTAAAAGGTCTATAGAACCTTGGGACTGTAACATGAGCTGTCAAAAATCAAACCACATTTGACCTACAAAAAGAAAAAGGCTGTTTCATCCAGTGCAATTTAGTCTGATTTCATTTTGCACTGATCTGAATTAACCATGCTTTTATTGTTGTAGCACATTCTGTGAAAATGACAATCATTGCTTCTCCAGTTTCCAGGATATTTTGGTACCCCTAGAGTCTTTTTACCTTGGTACAAGGGAGTTAATAGGGCTGTTGCTGTCTTCATAGAAGTGGGACTAACTTCCCATGTTATAAGAAAGTGAAAGGCAGAGACATGGGACAAGATGCTTGGGGAAAAAATGGCCATGCAATAAGAATCATTTATCCCAAACCTGAATGGATTCCTGTGGCTTTAAAAGTGTTGAGAGGCAAAATACTTAATATCACCAAGCATTCAAATGTGAACTGCTATCCTGGGCATAAGAAACTAAGATCAAGGCCATTACTTAAGTATCCTATGGTTACATGGAAGAGTCAAGTACAGAGTATAAATATAGACCAGAATCTCCCTTGATTCCACACCTTCACAGAGCATTACTTCCCTAGAGGCTGTGTGAGAAATGAAGCTCAAAGGACTTAACACAAAACCCTGTTGCTACTCTAGATGTTGCCCAAAGACCTGACCTAATAATAGAATTAAAAGGAATCAGATAAAGAACTCATTGAAGGCCAAAGCTGGGATTCAATAAAACTAGTTAATCAGAGAAGTCCCTTAACTTGTACCCTCATCCCAACCCAGGCCTACCCATTAGTGGCAAGCACCCATTAAGTCATAAGGTTCTGTGACTAACTGAAAAACCTGAACAGGATGCTCAAGAACACATGCTTGTAATCTAAACACTTAAGAGACTGAAGCATAAGAATTGCTGTAAGTTCCAGGACAGCCAGGGCTACATAGTGACACGTTGTCTGAAAACAACAACAAATCAACAACAGATAACTCATCAATGGACAAAATCAGAGAAGAGGACCCAAGCCTCTCCAATAATCAAGCCTTCTTTTAATCAGGATTCATTGGGAAAAGGATATCAGGAAAGAGACAGGGCCACTCACCCATCCCCCCTTCCTTACTAAATAAATATAATGTAGCAATGAATGTTTTCTTGGAGCCTGGAGACCTAGGCTACAGGAATAGCCTGTAATAGAAAAAAATACTTCATGAACTAAGGGACCTTGCCAGAAACTCTAAGGAATCAGTAGTCTGGACACCTTATTAGAGTCCCAGATGCCATTGTCTTTGCCCTCCCTGAGTTCATACAGTACTAGGAGATAAGATTTATATTTCCCAAAATTCAAAATTTACTCCCAGAGCAATAGAACATGAAGAGACTCTCATAACTTTATGGTTTCTAAGAGAATCATTTTAATGGATGATAAAACCTCATACAATCAAGACTTCATTAACTCCCAGGCAAGCCTGAAATTTTTGATATAACCCAGGACCTCAATATGTAAAACACATTGTATAAATTGTGTCTCTTGTGTATTCAATTTTTTCTTTGTGTTGGCCTTATCTATCGACCGTGATAATAAAAAAGTACAAATGCTTTTCCTAAAAAACATTATTTTTTGTAAGCTGAGCTTTACTGGTTTTTGCATGACCTTTCTTTTATCTGAGACAATAGAGTTTGAGATGAACCACTCCAGTGAGTTGTGAAACTACATGGCACAAGCTTCTTTAGTGTCATTTTATGTTTTGTTTTAAACACTAGGCACATGTTTTGTAAATTATAATTGTACTTGTTAATATTAGTCATAAATATTTATTGCATTGAAAAATATACTCTGTGTTAAATAACTCAGAACGAGTTCCAGGTGTGGTACTCAGTGTAAATAATGTCATAGTTTGGTTTTGTCTAGGCTCTTTGGACTAATGAATTATGTAGAAGAAATTCACAATATGAACATGACTGACTCAGATCTTTTTACCTTTGCCATGTGTAACTGTATCGCCATGTGAAACTCGCTCTGTACAAAGTGTACTCTGTGGTTGAATTTGGGTTTTTCCAGAAATGCTTTCAAGGCTACTATCTCATCCATCCTGTGTGCTCTCTGTGACAGTAAGTCGAGTCAGTGTAGAAAAACTGAATGTGTAAACTGTTAAAAGATAAGTTATTGCTCTTATTTCTTAATACAATAAAGCATAATTTGTGAACTGGACAGATGCATGCATCCAATAGCCAATAAAATAGTTGTATGACGGCAGTCTGTGACTCTGTGTCCCTTTTATTATTAATAATAACCACTATTATTATTATTATTATTGATTTAGGGGGACATGTACAACAGGGCACACATGCAGAACATCAAAGACCAACTGGTGAGAGGTAGTTCTTTCTTCTGTCATGTGGGTCCAGGGGATCAAATTCAGTTCTCAGGTTTAGTGGCAAGCACCTTTTAATTGCTGAGCCATCTCACTGGCCCTATCCTTTAAGTTTTAGGTTTCTCAGACACACCTACAACAGAATTAAACAGACCGCTTTGTGTCAAAATGCAGAGTTTCTAATATTTTAGTAAGATGGAACATTCTGCATTGAAAAAATAAAAATTAAAATAAAATAATATTAAAAAGAAAAACAAGCACTTTAGATAATTCGTTTTCCAATATATAAACACTGTTTATTAACTGATTTTTATTTATTTATAAAATAAAATCTTTTTTATCCATGTATCCCCTTGCTCCCTCTCCCTTCCCTCCTTCTAATCCTTCCAAGTCAGTCTTCAGCCTTGCCCCACTCCATCCCCTCTCCCCAAAGTGCAAGAAATCTCAAGGTGGGTCAGCTCAGTATGGTGCATCCACTCCAGGCAAGTCTGATTTCCTCATCTTAATATCAAGACTGGGTTAGTTGTTCCTCTGAAGGAAATAGGCCCCGAAATGCCAGTCCATGCACAGAAACACAGTCCGAGCCCTCCCCTTGAGGCTCCACATACTGCCCATGTCAGTGGACAGTTGCCTATTCTTGGAGGCCCTAGATCCTTTTCCAGATGGTTCCCCAGTGGCTGTTCTTGATTCAGTGAGTTCCGCAGAGCTCCAGCCAGCCATCCTTGTGGAAATTTTCCTCATAATCCCTATCTCCTTGCTCAATAATTCTTAATAACTAGAGTTTTATTACATTTTTACTTATGCATGTAACACTTTAAAACATATTTTACTTTTTAAATTTATTTATTTACTTTGAGGTGAAAGGGTTTATGTTGGCTCTCTATTCCAGGTTTATTGATTCCCAAGGAATAAATAAATAAAAAATAAGCATAGACATATTTTTAGTGTACTTTTGAATTTTAGATTTTTCATATATAGATTATTTTATGCATTATGAGAAAGAAAAGGCTTTGCAATGATAGATTCATAAAACAAAATATAAAGAGAAAGTTTGATATGTTATGCAACATACAAAGAATAGAAAATTAGGAAAATTTTCCTACTACTTTGATATTTCATTATGGTGGATGAGCCTGGGTCTTAATCAACGGAGGCTTCTTCCTTGACTTCCTTAGATTTTATGTATCTGTATAAACATATTTTATTAATTCTTTGAGAATTTCACACAATGTATTTTGATCTTATTCATCCCTTACTCCTCCCTTAAGTTTTCCCAGACCCACTCCCACCTCCCTATGCACACACAACTTCGTGCTTCTTCTTCCTTCCTCTTCCTCTCTCTTCTTCCTCCCTCCTCCTTTCTCTTCTCTTTTTTGTCTTTTCCTCCTCTTGCTCCTCCTCCTTCTTCTTCATTTAAATAACTCCATGACTCTGAATTTGTGCTGTCCATATATCCCTGAACTATCTGGTAGAGCATGGTTGGCCTATCAGGAACTACACCTTAAAGGAAATTGACTCTCCCTCCCCCAGACATCATTGACTAACCATGGTTCTTCAGTTAAAGATGGGATCTTGGTACCCTCTTCTCCCTCCATGCTACAATGTTGACTGTCTTGGTCTTGTGTGGGTCTTGTACAGGCAACCACTGCTGCTGTATGTTTGTGAGCTTAGTGATCCTCTAATGTCAGGGGACAGCAGTTTGCTCTGATTCTCCCTAACTTCTGTTTCATGGTCTAAAGAACTAGAAGAACATGTTTCAGAACTAAAGGCATGGAAAATGGTATCCAGTGCAAGGTTATTTAATGCCTCTTTGTCCTCATAATACTCAACATTCATCTATCCCCCAAACCTGCAGTTGGTAATCATTGTTGTGCTGTTACTAGTTTATACAGATAAATAGAAAATGTTTTTGCACACTAGAACTTCAATTTACAAAAATGGTAGCATATTGTTTACTCATGACACCCCATATTGAAGACCTATCTCTACCAATGCTTAAGATGCTTCCTCATTTTTACTATGTAATGTACCATAGCCTCATTTATTTACCCAGTCTCATTTAATAACTATTTGGAGTTGTCCAATATTTTGTTATCATTATTATTTATTTATGATAAATAATAAACATACTACATTTATAATTGCATGCATATGAAAGTGTTTCTGTAGGGAAAATTCTAGAATGTAAAATTGCTGAAACAAAGACTTTATAATTGTGACAATTATTTCAAAATGCTCTCCTTAAGACTTAGATGCTAAGGGTCTGGCCACAGGGAGTTTAACTATGCTCCAGTAAGTAAATGAGCAGCATACATGAGTTTTTTTGTAAATGGGGAGATCAAAAGAGTGGGTATGAATCTGAGAGGACTGATAACTGAGTTTGATGGGGTGCATGATGTAAAATCACCAAATGATAAATAAAAATAAAAACAGACTTAGATGCTAAAATTTAAGGACTCTTGCTTTACACGGGACAGATAAACTCTTAAACATTTATGGCATAAGAAAGACAAAAGCATGAAGATAGAAGTGAGCATAAAGTCCTACCCCTAGCCAAAGAGATATATTGGCAGTTATCAATTGCTGGAAGAGGGATAGTCAGTTTTCTGTGTAAATGAAGCTCCTGGTATATCTACTACCGTCCAGTGGAAGGCTATATACCTAAGAACATTTTGGTAGCATAAATTTGATTTTGTGGATTTTATCTTTTAAAGAGGACACAGACTTATCTTGGTGGGGAGGTAGATATTGGAGGAATTGAGACGGCATTGAAACTGATCAAAATAGGTTATGAGAAACTCTCAATGAATTAATAAAAATATATTTAAAAAGAAAAGCCAAATATATATGAGAATGTTTTCTATTAATTTTGCATGACTATAAGCTAAGGAAAGAAACATGCTAATAAAAATAAAAATGTAATTTAATTTGTGTGTGTGTGTGTGTGTGTGTGTGTGTGTGTGTGTGTAATCATGAGTTAAAGTAAGTAAATCTAGCTGACAGATCCAAAATAGTTAACGCATTGCCCATGTGAATTCTACTCTTCTTCCTTTCCATTTAGTCAGTGGTTGATTGTGAAGAAAAATAAAAGATCATAAGGATATTATAAGATTATATTTCCAATGCTACCTGACATTGAGTTTATGAATTGTTTTATCCACTTCCACAGGGCCAATGGTCTGAAAGATAATCCTTTCTCCCTTCATTACCAACTCACTTGCACGAAGTGTGTGTGTATGTGTGTGTGCTACACAGTAATCAAGTTTTTTTTGAAACATATGAAATACTCAACAATAGCTATGGTTGGATATGGTTTGAGTATCTGCAGAGCTTCATGTCTTGAGCTGTAGCCCCTATTTTTAGGTAACAAGAGGATCACATTTAATCCATTTCTGATATTTAGAGGTGGAACCTTCAGATGATGTGGATAAAATTTTGATAGCTTTATAAAAAGAGAGAAAGAAATCAGAAAGCCAAATATACTCTCATCTGTAGTTTTTAGTTTTATGTAGTATCCAAAATTCTGTATGCATATTTAAAATGAAAGTAGAAGTGAATATAGTAGATAAAGAAGAGAAATAAAAGGGAGGAGGGAGCAAGGAAAGAGATGATATGATTGCGGTAGAGTACTTTATGTATACTATAAATCTATAGGAACATTACAAACTCAAATTAAAAATTGAAGTCAAAAAGAACAAACACAGACACACTGCACCTGACTCCTGTCATGTGATACCCTACACTGCCACTAAGAAAGCCATCTTGCCTTTGGTGGCACAAGAATGCCTATAATACCAACACTTGGAAGTCAGAGGCATGAAGCTCACTGAAAATTTGAGACCAGCCTTGGCTATTTAGTGAGTTCCAGGCCATCCCAGACTAAAAGTGTTACTATGTTTCAAAACAAAACAAAATAAGCAAGGGTGGGGGGAGATGGCCACCAGCCCTAGTCCATTGATCTTGACCCTGCAGAGGTGGGGAAAAAATATATTTTCATTATAAATCTCTGTTCTTGGCAACAGAAAGTAGGCTAATTCAAAGAACGTGACAATAAAGGAATGACATAATCACAGTGGGTGTAAATAAGGCCCACCCATAGTCCTTGCTTTGGTGAAAAGAGGTGATACTAGGGGTAAGTGACTATCAGATGTAATCAGGGATTTTTTTTTTATTTTTATAGAATAAAGTCTCATTTTTTTTTTACCTATGTATCCCCTTGTTCAAACTCCCTTCCCCCTCCTGACCCCTCCCTTTCAGAATTCAGCCTCCCTCTTCCCATACCCCCATCTCTTCCCCAGAAAGGGCAAAATGTCTCACGGTGGATCAGCTCAGCATCCACTCCAGGCAAGTCCGATTTCCTCATCCTAATATCAAGACTGGGTTAGGTGTTCCACAGGGGGGAATGGGCTCCAAGGTGCCAGTCCATACAAAGAAACACAGTCTGAACCCTCTCCTTGAGGCTCCACATAGTGTCCATGTCAATGGACAGCTGCCTATCCTTGGGGGGCCTAGTTCCTTTTCCAGATGGTTCCCCAGTGGCTGTTCTTGATTCACTGAGCTCCCCAGAGCTCCAGCCAGCCATCACTGTGAGAATTTTCCTCATAGTCCTTATCCCCTTGCTAATACAGAGTCTCCTCCCCCTCTACCAGCTGGATCAGGGACTCAGCCCAGTGCTTAGCCATGTATCCCTGCCTCTACCTCTATTCATTGTTGGATGTAAGTTCTGTGGTGGCACTTAGGGTAGTTATTCGTTTGACTATGGGGGGAAGTCCTGTTTAGACAACACCTTCGCTATTGGTTGCAGATGTAGGCAGGAACATCCTGTGAGTTCTTGGAAGTTTCCCTAGCACCCGGTCTTTTTCCAACCCCATATTTTCTTCCTCTGTTAAGATCCCCATCTCTTTCTGATCACCATGTCAAGAAGCATCCAGAAGGTGGGCCTTAGAATGGAAGAAAGTTCTTTCATCTCCCACATTCCCTGCCATAAACTCCACCTTCTTGATATGTAGTGTGTAAGTCTACAATTAAGTTGTAAATGCTTTATGGAAGTGTCAACATTTTAATATAATAATTCTGCCTAAAATAATACTTGGGAAGACAGTCCAGCTAAAAACACTTTTGGAGTATTCAGACAATAAAATGCTAAACTGAATTTAACTCAAATCACTCAGAGTTTCATCCAAAACTCAAGTAGTATTTCCTATTCTAATGTCTGAATTCCATAAGCATTCTACCTATCATGTCAGAAAAGAAAACTTCATGAATCCACAGATTGTAATATAGAGTTTAATACTCTCTTAGAAACATGGATTATTAGCATTGGAAGACACTCCAGAGAATGCCATACAGAGTTCCTAATTTTAAAAATGAGGATGTTGAAGAAAAGTGTCAGAATTTATGCTTCATTTAGTTATCAGAGTTTGAAAAAATGAAAACTAATGGGCTTAGGGATGATGTAGATGAAGTGAACAGAGTTTCATCAGTCCTTTTTTGCTAGGGGAAAGGCAAATCTGTGCAGGACTATGCTGCAACCCACCAAGATTATTCATTAGGCTCAACATTGATAAGTGATAGTTTTTAATACAAGAAAGATGACATAATTTCTCAAGGAAACAACACAGAAGCTTAACTCCTATCCTATGCATAAGGTCTGAATTGTGTTTACTATTATAAAAATGAATTTCTGACAGTACAATCCTTTTCTGGAGTTGATGTTAGTAAAGCCAAACACCTTGCTCCAAACCACAGTCCAACTTTAACTCCTCCCAGATCTTCCAGGCTTTTCAGAAGGGCTGCAATAGTTCCAATCAGTATTTTTTATACTAGATAGTCAACTTTTGGGTGTTCACCAGGAAGATCACTAGCTGATGTATGGTTTATGAACCATTACCAAGAAGCTGGCTAAAATGCATATTTGCACACCCTACTTCAGACATACTGAATCCAAATTGACTTTTTAGTATATACCTAATCAATTTTGTTTTTTGTGGTCCTGGAGAATGATTTGGGGTAGCTATATTCTAAGTTTGAAATGAATAAAGGTATGAAGAATATATCACATAAAAGACTAAAAGCAAGCATCAGATAGTTAGCAAAACAGCATTAAATGGGTACATAAAACATCCATTAGAGACAACTGGAGTAGGTCAAATGAGAGAGCAAACAAAAAGTAACATTGCCAAATCAAGGATTAGAAATATCCAGCAGAAATTTATTGGAAAAGCTCCTTTGAGGCAGTCAACAGGAGTTCCCAATAGAAAGAGTCTCAGGCAGAACAAAATGTCCCCTCACATAAGGCTTCCAAGTAAACCAATGGTACCACATAAAGATACCATCAAACTGTACACTGGCAACATTTTATAGAAAACAACTGAGGGAGTTGAGGGAGTCAGATGAAGTTCCTTATTTATTGAGCTTTCTCTTATTGAATAAGCTTCTTGTGGATAGACTTCTGGCTTCTCATTCCCACTCTCATCTATGGTATAAAACAATAGTGAGCTTTGTTGAAGATGATTCACCTTTTAGCTGTTCTCAACACCACAGAAATTTTATTTGGGGACTGAATTACTGATCTCTTCTCCTAGCCACAGTGTACTGAAGGTATATCCCATAACTTGACAAGGAACTTTGGAAGATGCTTTTGCATGGGTTTGGAAATGGAGGATGACAAAGACTCTTCAAGTGCTAGCTTGGAGAATTCAAATAGGACCTGGCAATTTATTAATGTAATGTAAGTTACAAGTTTCTGTGTATATTTAATTCATGGCCACTGGCCACAGACATCATTTACCATGAAGAAATCTATGTTGGTATACCTAGTACCTATTCATTTATCAACACTTCCCTTTCCTGTGGAATACAAGTAAGTTCAACCTACAATGGCTACAGTCTACTGAACCCAAGTCACACTTTGCCTTCAAAACCCAATTTTCCCCAATAGAAGCTAATTTAAGTATGTTATGTATCCTAAGTTCCCATGAGAACCTTTTGAGGAAACAATAACAAAAACTTGTATTTTAAGGTTAGAAAGATGGCTTTGCAGTTAAGAGCTGTTCTAGAAGACTCAGGACCCACTTTGTGTCTCACAACCATCTGTAACTCCAGTTCCAGTGAATCCAGCATCCTCTCCCAGCCTCTACTGGGCCTGAATCTGCATGGTTCACATATATACATGCAGGCAAAATACCCATACAAGTAAAATAAAATACAATTTGAAAATAAATATCCTTGTATTTGCTTATTGATGAACTTTTTTTTATAGAAAGAAGAGCTACCTTCTCATTAAACCCACCTCAAAGGAAGTACAGTTTTTCTGAGCAGACATTGTCACCTCAATTTTATTCAAGTCAGAGGAGAATGTTTAAGGTCTACTGTCTCTGTGTGCTCACAAGCACATTCTTGATTCCAGACAAATCCTCTGTTGTATCATTTTTCCTAAGGAGATGTGACCAAACTCCAGACAGGACATTGACAAAGTGAAGACACTATTTCATCCAAGCCCATGTTAGTACACCAATGCATTTATTGAGATTACATACAGGAGTTTGGGTGACTCCAAATGAACTGTATCATGTAAAAGGTCCTGCTCTGGAGTGAGTGACAAGATCTCAAAATCTTTATGAAGTATCACCCTCAGTCAACTTTTTCATCTCCTATATTCTCTAATACCCCTTCAAGATCTTATGCAGATGATGGAGATACTCTTTTGAATTTCAAAGCCTCTCCAAAATTCCAAAGTCTTTCTAAATATTGAAAGTTTCTCTAAAATTTCAGTCTTTAAAATTCCCAAGTCTTTCTAAAATATCCAAAGTCTGTCTAAAATTTCAAAGTCTCCAAAAAAATTCCAAAGACTCACAGTTTTGAGCTCCTATAAAGTAAAAAAAAAATGAACCATATAATTTCTTACTCTAAATGGGAAGAACCTGGACAGAGTTACAGTCAAATAAAAGCAGAACTAAACTCCAACAGTGTAAAGCTCAGTGTCAGACATTTGGAACTCACAATCTTCTATGCTTCAAGAGGTTTCATTTCTCCAGCTCTATTAACCATTGTCAGTACACACAAAATTCATCTCTAGGCTCAGGCCAGCCTCAAGCCACAGCTGCTGCTGTCCCTAGCAATCATACAATGGTACTAGCATGTCTAAAATGCTAGAATCTCTACTACAACCAAGATATACCTTCACCAATAGTCTCTCCTGAGCTCTCTTTGTGGATTCCAACCCTGTCACAGTATGCCAGGCCTCAGCTTCTCACCATAACCTGGCCTCTCATGATGCCAAGCCTCATCTGCTTTCCATGACCCCTTAATATTTTCTAAACCAGTATCACTTGAGAGATTCTTACACATTACCAAGTGTGGCTGCCAGCACAAGGTAAAGCCTTGGTCATCTCTGGACCACTGCTTCTATGTGTGGACTGTTGGGAAATATTTTCCAATTTTTCTCATTGATGGTCTCCCTCTCTCTCTTTTCCTTCATTTACACTCTTCTGTTGAAAATAGACTCTTATCTCAGATGGTATATCCTAATTATAGTTTCCCTTCCCTCTACTCTTCCCAGTTCCTCCCAAAAGTAGAAGAATCCCAAGAGAAGTTACAGGAGTCAGAGACCCACTCATTCTCACTGTCAGAAGTCCCATAATAATAATAAACTAATGGCTGTAATATATACTCAGAGGACCTGGTACCCACTCATGTAGTCCCTGTGCTTGCTGCTTCAGTATCCTGGTGTCCTCCACCCCATCTTTGTTTTGCAATCTTTCCTCCCCCTCCTCCACAGGATTCCCTGAGCTCTAAGGACAGGGATTTGATGGAGACCTCTTGATTAGACTCTCTAGTAATGTCTGTCTCTGGCTCTCTGTATCTGTTCCTGTCTGCTATTAGAAAAAGACTCTCTGATGATGACTGCATAAGACACTTGCCTATGAGTATGGCAGAATATCATTAGGAATCATTTTATTGCTACTTTTATTTTAGACCAATAGTTTTTTAGTATACCATAGATCTCTTGGTTTTAGTCTCTGATTCTTAGATATTCTCAAGTAATGTCAAAAATGGATTCCTTCTCATGAAGTGGGCCCTAGAAAATCAGACATTGGTTGGTTACTCCCACAAATTCTGTGCCACCATTGCCCTAGAATATATTGCAGGTAGGACAGATTGTAGGTAAGAGGTTTTGAGGCCAGATTGGTGTCCACATTTCTCATTACTCTTGCACCAAGGAGACTAAAATGTATGGATGAGGGTACTGTGTAAGCAACAACCTGGCTTGTCAATGTTCAATGAGTTGTGTTTGTGTTGTCCTCAGAAATGGGGCCATATTGTCAGTTTGTAGAGAGCAATCCTTTGTCTTACCAACAGATTGTTTGGGAATTTCAATGGGACCCCCTTGGCCAACAACACAATTGAATGCAACCTAATTCTGCCACTGGAAACCTCTCCTGATGACAAGAGATGGCCTGTTAAAATTCTGTACCCCCCAATACTAGTTCTCATTAAGACCACCTTCGTACATTCCAAGAAGTGGCCACTGTACTAGGTTTATACACCATCCCCCAAATGCCTTGAAATTCCAGCCATCTCTCACCACACTCTCTTCCTCAACCCCTTCTTCTTCATCAGTCTCTTCCCCACTGGTCCTGTCCCCACCCTTCCCCAGTTCACCCATGAAATCTTCAATTTTACTCTTCCAGGGAGATCTATGTGCTACCCCACAGGCCTCTCTTCATTATCTGACCTTCTGGGTCTGTGGATTATAGCTCTTGGCTATCATTTACTTTACAGCTAATATCCACTTATGAGTGAGTACATACCATATTTATCTTTCTGGATCTGAGTTACCTTAGTCAGGATGATCGATCTTTTCTAGTTTTGCCCATTTGCGTGCAATGATGCCATTGCGTTTAACAGTTGAGTAATATTCCATTGTGTAAATGTACCATATTTTCTTTATCCATTCTTCAATTGAGGGACACCTAGGTTGTTTCCAGGTTCTGGTTATTATGAATAATGCTGTCATAAACACAGTTGAGCAAGTGTCCTTGTGGTATGATTGAACTTCTTTTGGGTATATGCCCAAGAGTGATGTAACTAGATATTTAGGTAGATTGATGCTCAGAATTCTGAGAAGCTACCATATTGATTTCCAAAATAGCTGTATACATTTGCACTCTCACCAGCAATGGAAGAGTGTTCCCCTTGCTCCACATCCCCTCCAGGATAGGCTGTCATCTGTGTTATTGATCTTAGCCATTCTGATAGATGCAAGATGAAATCTCAAAGTCATTTTGATTTGTATTTCCCTGATGGCTAATGATGTTATTTAAATGTATTTATGCCATTTGAGATTCTTCTGTTGAGAATTCTCTGCTTAGATTTGAATGACATTTTTAATTGGATTATTGGTTTGAGTAATCTGGTTTCTTGAGTCCTTTATTTTTGATATTAGTCCTCTATAAAATGTGTAGTTGGTAAAAACAAGTTTCTCATTCTGTAGGATGCCACTTTGTTCAAATAATAGTATCCTTTGCCATGCATAAGCTTTTCAGTTTCATGAGATCATATTTATCAATTGATGATCATAGTACCTGAACTAATAGTGTTCCTTTCACAAAGTTTTCTTCTATGCCAATGACTTCAAAGCTTTCTCTCCTCTGTCTCTTTTATCAGTTTCAGTGTATCTGGTTTTATAGTGATGTCTTTGGTCCATTTAGAGTTGAGTTTTGTGCAAGATGAACAGTATGGATCTATTTGCATTCTTTTACATGAAGATATCCAGTTTGACCAGTACCACTTGTTGAAGACACTGTCTATCTTTCAGTGTGTATTTCTGGCTTATTTATCAAAAATCAGGTGTCCATATTTGTGTTGATTTAGGTCTGAGTCTTCAATTCAATTGCATTGATCAATGTATCTGTTTTTATGCCAATACCACACACTATTTATTACTGAGATGCTGTAGTATAACTTGAAATCCATAATGATGAGACCTCTGGCAGTTCTTTTATTGTTCAGGATTCTTTTACTTGTCTGGATTCTTTTTGGTTTTTTTTTTTTCCATATGAAGTTTAAAATTGTTCTTTCAATGTCTGTAAGTATTGTGCTGGGAATTTAATGGGAATTGCAATGAACTTGTAAATAGCTTTTAATTTACTATGCTACCAATTCATTGGCATGGAAAATATTTCCATCTTCTGCTATCTTCTTCACTTTCTTCAAAGACTTAAAGTTTTTTCATACAAGTTTTTCACTTACTTGGTTAGAGTTATCCCAAGGTATTTTATAGTATTTGTGGCTATTGTAAAAAGAATTGTTTCACTGATTTCTTACTCAATCTGTTTGTTATTTGTTTGTAGGAGGGCTGTTGTATTATGTTTCTGTCTGGACTTTCCAGCCTTAGCCTAGAAGTTGGACCTACTTTCAGCCCCACTTAGCCTCAAATAACCATACACAGGCTTATATTATTTTTACGCTTATTGACCTAGGGCTCAGGCATATAACTTGCTAACTCCTTCATCTGAACTCAACCCATCTTATTTACCAATGAGGCTTGGTACCTTTTCTCAGAGCAGCATTTCAGCTTTTTTCCTCTGCATCTGCTGCCATCTCATCATCCTGTCTCATCACATCTGTGTGGCATCTGTTTGTCTCTACTCTGAGATGTTTGCTCAACCTGGTAGCCTCACCTACACTTCCTGTCTGCCTTTAGCCAATCAGCTTTTATTAAACCCGTAGGCAGGACAAATATTTACAATGACAGGAAACAGTAGCAACATAACATAATCACACTACAGAGGGCTGCTAATTTTTGTGAGTTAATCTTTTATCCAGCTACTTGATTGGAAGTGTTTATCAGCTGTAGGAGTTTTCTAGTAGAATTTTTGGAGTTACTTATATATTCTATCATATCATCTGCAAATAGTAAAAGTTTGACTTCTTCCTTTCCAATTTGCATCCCCTTGATCTCATTCAGTTGTCTTATTGTTCTACCTAGAACTTTAAGTACTAAGTTGAATAGGTATAAAAAAAATGAACAGATTGTCTTGTCCCCGGTTTTAGCAGAACTATTTTGAATTTCTCTCAGTTTACTTTAATGTTGGCTATAGGCTTGTTATCAAGGGCCTTTATTACATTTAGGTATGTACCTTGTATCCCTAATCTGTCCAGGATTTTTATCATGAAGTGTATTAGATTTGATAAGAAGCCTTTTCAACATCTAATGAGATGATCATATGGGCTTTTGTCTTTCAGTTTACTTATGTAGTAGATTACATTTACTGATTTTTGTATGTTGAACCATCCCTACATCTCTGGAAATAAGCCTTTCTTGATTGTGGTAGATGATTATGTTTTCATGTATTCTTAGATTCAGTTTATCAAGTATTTTATTGAGTATTTTTGCATCAATGTTTGTTGCTGGGTCCTAACAGTTTTCTCAGGGGAGGGGTGAGAAAGCACTGAGTCAACAACACAGACCCTAGGAATCAGTTCAAAAGGACTAACTCCTTTATTGATCAATGGGGGAACCTTACATATCCTCCTCCCAGCACCCAGGCTGTCATTATCTGGTGATGTTGCATAGCTGTTCCTCACTGGCTGGGCACAATCAGGACATTTAACATTTGACATCAGTTGTTGCTAGGCCCTCAGGAAGACTACAGGTTGGCTCATAAGGAAGTACAATATGTGCATGCCATGGCAACAGCTTTGAGCCATTTTCCTTGGTCCTATGGACCTGTCCTACTACAAATATTAATGAGGAAAATTGGTCTGTAACTATCTTTTGGGGGGTCTTTTTGTGGTTCGGAAATTAGGGTAACTATGCCCTAGAAAAAATGAACTGGGCAATGTTCTTTCTGTTTCTATTTTGTGAAATAATTTGAGGAGTATTGGCATTAAGTCATCTTTGAAAGTCTAGTAGAATTCAGCTGTTAAACTATCTGGCCTTGGACTTTTTCTTTTCTTTTCTTTTTCTTTTTTATTTTTGGTTAGGAGATTTTTTTAAAAGACTGCTTATATTTCACTAGGAATTATAGGCTTTATCTTGATTTAACTTTTGTAAGTAATATGTATCTAGAAAATTTTCTATTTCTTTCACATTTTCCAATTTAGTGAAGTATGAATTTTTATTTCATTTTTTCTTCTTTATTTTGTATTTATCAAAAAAACAGTAACATGAATTTAAAATGCTGAAAAGTTAACAATAACTATAAAGAGAATAAGAATCATAAGCATGGTTTATCAAAGGTGATAATGCAAATAAGATTGCTACACATATATTTACTTTGTGTTCAGCTTTCCCTCTGAATTTTTTTTTCCATCCCTGTATATCCTTATTCAAGGTAACTTCCACCTCGCACCACATCAGGTCATTTTTCTTCTCCACAACTCCCCATCCCCTCCCTGGGCAGGGAGCAGACAGTCCTATGGTCCCACTGACCCAATAATGTTTAGATCAGTCTCCACTCCTGACCAAATCCAGTTTTGTCCATCCTCCCACAAGAGAGAGTCAGGTGTTCCTATAGTTGGAGTGGGGTCCGAAGGGTCAGTCCAGGGTGTTACTGATCCCAAGCTGTTCAGTGGTTGTGGTTTGCAGCTTGGGCATGCTTGGATTTTTTCTTGTTTGTTTGTTTAGAGACCACTAATGAGTGAGTATATCCCCTGCTTATCTCTCTGGTATTGTGATACCTCGCTCAGGAGGATATTCTCCAAATCCATCCATTTGCCTGAAAATTGTAGGATATCATTTTTTCTCACTGCTGAGTAGTATTCCATTGTGTAGATATACCACAGTTTGTTAATCCATTCTTCAGTTGAGGGACATCTAGATTGTTTCCAGGTTCTTGCTATTACAAATAATGCTGCTATGAACATAGTTGAGCTAATACCTTTGGAGTGTGAATGTGCTTCTTTAGGGTATACACCCAGAAGTGGTATTGCTGGGTTCTTGGGGAGATTGATACTCAATTTTCTGAGAAACCGCCATATTGCATTTCAAAGTGGCTGAACAAACTTACACTCCCACCAACAATGGAGGAGTGTTCCCCTTGATTCGCACCCTCTCCAACATAGGTTGTCATCTGTGCCTTTTATCTTAGCCAATCTAACAGGTGTTAGGTGGTATCTCAAAGATGTTTTGATTTGCATTTCTCTGATGGCTAAAGATGAAGAGCACTTTTTCAGGTGCCTTTCAGCCATTCGTAGTTCCTCTGCTGAGAATTCCCTTTTTAGATCTGTACCCCATTTTTTGATTGGGTTATTCAAGGCTTTGGGCTCTAAATTTTGAGCTCTTTATATACCTTAGAGATCAGTCCTCTATCACTTGTAGGGTTGGTGAAAATCTTTTCCCATTCTGTAGGCTGGTGTTTTGTCCTATTGACAGTGTCCTAGGCTTTGCAGAAGCTTCCCAGCTTCAGGAGATCCGACTTATTGATTGTTGGTCTTAGTGCCTGTGCCACTGATGTTATATTTAGGAAGTGGTCACCTGTGCCAATTTGTAGAAGTGTATTTCCCACTTTCTTTTCTATCAAGTTCAAAGTGGTTGGGTTTAAGTTGAGGTCTTTGATCCACTTGGATTTGAGTTTTGTGCAGGGTGACAGGCTCGGATCTATTTGCATTTTTCTGCACACTTCCATCCAGCTATGCCAACACCATTTGTTAAATATACTATCT